>JAOBRC010206579.1:0-15200 GCA_027575255.1 Scolionema suvaense | reverse complement strand
GCAAACGTTTGAACGAATCAATTCAGCGAAGGGTGTAAACGAATACTTTTTCAGTGTGACAAGGTCATATCGCATTTTTAGTCGAAAATATACATTATAAGAAAAGCAATTGTTCTACAAGCAGTACTGTGAAAGGTCGATCCCACTTGCTATGTCACCAGATGAGGCAAAGTCAAAATTTAACCAGCAACTTACACAATAAACTGTGGACAGACTGTATCACTGCGTTACATCTCTTTGTACCTACCTGTCTGCTGTGTTATAGGAATTAGGAAACGTCTTAACCGATGTAGGAACCTCTCTGAAAACGAAATCAGTAAGCAGTTTAACAGTATACGGGAATGCCCAGCGCTGTCTTGCATATCTACTTCTTTTACTACTTTCCATGGCCTTGCTGTTTCCTGGCCAAGACATTTTTGTTTTTGATACTATGTTTTTATTGACTTGGCTATGGCAATTTTCAATTAACGTAATTTTATTTTTTGTTTACTTGTTCGGCTATTTGTTTGTTTGATTGACGTTCCTTCCATTCATTAGTGACTATCTTTATCGTAAAAATTCTGTTAATACAAGCAAACGATGTAGACCCAAGTTAAGATTTGTTTTTTTGGATCATTTACATTATTATATTAGTTGCAATGTGAGGACAAATTGGACTTCTTCCTTTCGTAAAACACATTGAACACCTAGTATCTCTTCTAGTGAATTAG
Source organism: Scolionema suvaense (assembly GCA_027575255.1). Classification (NCBI taxonomy): domain Eukaryota; kingdom Metazoa; phylum Cnidaria; class Hydrozoa; order Limnomedusae; family Olindiidae; genus Scolionema; species Scolionema suvaense. The sequence continues at coordinate 14,490 of JAOBRC010206579.1, read as the reverse complement.
TCATTGGTGGATTCCATCTACATTATATCATGCTATAGATCACATCATCCCAGCGAAAACACACATAGTGGTGATGAACATTTTTCCAACATTCAAAATGAGCAAAATAGTAGTCTTACTTGAAATTCATAGTAGCTAAGATAAATTTAAATCGAAAAAAGGCATTCTTGGCTGTGGCTTCCCGAACCCCACATCAAACAGCAAATGACAGGGAGAATTGCTCTGTCGATATCAGGGCAGGTGGCACAAAAAAAAATAATAGCATTGGAAGATAAATAAATCCCAACGCACATGTAGCAAATTGCTGACTTCTACACCACGATATAACAACACTGGAAGAATATGGACAATCATCAAGAATAGCACAACAAGAAGGCCACCCATGCACATGAACATGCAAATCTGCAAGTAGCTGTATGCATGCTTTGCGGTACCAACGCTCAGCCTTACACGGGTGAGCCCATAAAACACAACCGAAAAAAAACAGAACAGAACACACGATGAACAATATTACCGCAGGACAGAGAGAAAAAAAGAATAAGTAAAAAAACAAACAAATACATCTCCAGACTGGGCAACAGCACATTCACGCGTGGCAAGGCAATTTTTATTGCACTGAACACAAAATGGTGAAATATCTCTACCCAAGGCCTGCTGCTCAAACAAAAGATTGAGTGATAAGCGGAATACGGAGAATGTCATGCTATTCCCCCATCATTCGACTGGAAAAGCACATGTCACATCACAGCAGTTGTTGTGACACGCAATGACGTACGTATCAGGTTTCTAGTTCTAGGCGAATAGTCAACACGATAACCCAGAACATACTGGAGAACTTCAACTGCATCGCGTTGTTCATTAAAGGTGAATTAATACTAGCAACAGCAATCAAGAAAATTGAAGGATCTATCTTGGTGCGGAAGTGATGGAGAAGAGCATCGTTAAGTGACACAGCCTTGGCAACAGGAGAGAGAAGAGATGTCTCGAACACGCCACAGGTTCAGTCACACTCACAGCTTGAAGGATGGCATTGGCAGGTGTTGTCCTCATTAAAGAGGCCTGGTTGGGAAAGGTCAGTTCTCTTTACACAACATTTGTGCCTTGGATCACGCACTTGTTGAACACCAAAGGTTACCTACCTGAAAAAGACGGTTAACAAGCTTTGGGCCAGTAGAAGCTGCAACGGCATGAGACGGCTAAAACCTGAAGGTACGTGCCCTCACGATCCACCCAAATGCAAAAAGAAACCTCCATGGATAAGCGACTAAAGGCTATGCAGGAAGCTCGAGTTGCTTTCGCGAAGAAACCCAGCGGCTTCAGGCATTGAAGGACTGAGAACCCACAGTACCTGCGTGCACCACCTCTAAAGCAAAAAGATCTGCAATCCAACAGTTCTTCGAAATATCAGTCACTGCCAACTGGAAATATTCTCCTCGCAAGCGCTCATAAGTTCCAAGAGAATTACTCTCTTAGCTGCATTGGAGAACATAGTAATGTCAGGTCTCAATTCGGTGAGGGCTATGTAAGCAGGGAAGACGCATGAGTCATTGGCATTCTGCAGAAGTCCTTTGGGTTCGCTCTTACCCGCACGGTTGGTGGTTCTGCCAGGATGAACAAACAACTTAATTGGGACAGATTTACCTGTGAGGGATTCTGGTAACTCTCCAACGAAAGCCTGAAGATCTATTGTTTAAGCAGCAAGAACAAGCTCATGCCTGAACGTATATCGACCCTCAGCAAGTGCAAACTTGCATGCACCCAATATATGAGCTGTGGAACACACATCCTTCCTGCAGAGGACGTATGACGACACCACAGACCTCTACCACAGCGGCTAATTATTAGGGGTGGGAAGGACATTGAATGTTGGTCGAAGACAATTTGGTGGCATGGCTAGAAGATCCTTCCAAGAGAAGTCATTCCCGCCAACGTTTCGGCGCCAACACTTGGGCACCAACGTTTCGGCACCAACACTTTGACGATCGGTTCAATTCGGCGCTGCATCAATTCGGCGCCAACACTTCGGCGCCAGGTTCAGTTTGGCACCAGGCTCATTTTAATGCCAAACTATCAGTGCAACTTAATCAGTAAAAACGTGCTCATTGCAGGTATACCATCATCATTTTCAGCAGATATACCGTACAAAGTTCGTGAAATTTGATGATCTTACAATTTCTTTTCCTTCATCATGCGAGAAAATAGTTCGTTGGGGGCTTACTATTGTCTGAAATCAGTCTGGCAGTAAATTTTCTGATTGATATAAAATTGTACACTTTGGCGTGTACTACTTTAGGCGTAGAAATGACCCAAAACAGAGAAGTTTGCCTCTGGACACTGCGGAAAACAGTATTGTTTTTCTACAAATAGTTGATTTTTCTCAACACTAGCTGAGTGATTTTCGTTTATCAGTCTTGAATGTTGCTTAGGTGTTGCTTTATTCGGGAAGGCTTTTTTCTGTATTTCGTAAAGCTTCATTAAGAAACGTTGCGCTAACTAATAAATAATATAAAAAAGATGCATGAAAATTTTCGACTTGAGGACAGAATCTCAGGCTGAGGGTGTTGCTGAGTGTTTGCTTAGATTTTAACTGTTTTCAGCCTGGTATTGCTTATAAAGATGTTGCTTATAAACAAAAATTGTATATTCCAAAACGATATATTTCTGAGATTTTTTGCAATGGACGTCTCTTATATCTACTTCATGACTTTCGGGTATGGAATAGATCTCTACTAATATGCATTTCAGCTAAGCATCACTTATACTGGAAATTTGGTAACCATTAGCTTCGTTGAGAGCAATTAATGTCTCTTAACGAGCCTTATTATGAAATGAAAAGGAAATTAAAACACTACTTAAGTTTCTTAGGAATGTATCTCAACATAACGAAAATAAATTGTAAAGATTGTATATCTGTTGATGTCGCATGCAACCAGCTTCATTTTATCACATCACATCTCACATTGTTGCCGATTTCTTGGTGCCGAAATGAACCTGGTGCCGAAGTGTTGGCACCCAAATGAATCTGCGCCGAAGTGTTGGTGCGGAATTGATTCAGCGCCCAAATGAACCATTCGCCGAAGTGTTGGCGCCCAAATGCTTGTGCAGAAATGTTAGTGCCGAAACGTTGGCGTCGAAATGATCGGCTTCGGTAAGGTGTGACTGAAAAGGACCGCCGACATTACAGAAGGCCAACTCCTTGTAGAAACAGGGTTGTGAGCATTCGCAATGAGAGGGTCCTTGGAATCACGAAGTAGAAGGTGGCTACTAATCTTTGCAGATTTGAAGATTGAATTCAAACTCTTTACACGCTTTTTTTATAAGCACCACCAGACTCGATTTCATCAAATATCTAAGCACCAGCTAAGCACCACCCCAGCCTCAGACTCACTCATTCTCTCAATTAATTTCTTTTCTCTTTCTTGATTTGCTCAAAGTGTAATAACTTCACTGCTTCCGGTAAAAATGAAAGTGTACTCAGCGCAAGAGTCTTGACGTTCCCTTGAAGCCTTGCCTTAACCAACTTAGATGATTCATAGATGACTTACATAAGCACCACGTAAGCACCAGTTGAGGCTGGAATGGGAAAAAATTTAAGCACCACCGAGGCTCATTTTCGATTTACTGGTGCTTGTAAAAAAAGGCGTGTAATGGTACCGTCGATGGAGACACCAATTATTAAAAGCATATGTTCGAAGAAGAACAATGTAAGTGTAGCCAGTTTCGTATGTAGCTAGAAATGGACTTTTCTAGACGATAGCAACGCCCACTGCAATTTCGTATATCTGCATTGGCCACTGGATTTTGGGAACGATAAGGTGTTGCAATATCCACAATTTCTGGATACGAGGGAATGAGGACGAATCGATGAGTTTCAATCTGTCTGATAGTTTAACACGCAGGTCGTTAGCGGCTTTGCTGTTAGAAAGGGAGTCATCGATCGAACTGGCGACTTATGAATGGAAGGGATAAAACAGAAAAATCAGTGGGTCATACATATCCTTAGTGGCCGCACGTCCCCGGGGTTATACGTAGCCAGGCGTTTCAAGTTACTCAGGTAGGGTGTGTATTTACCTGCTCTACTAATATACGCATATTCAGTACGCAGCACAGATAACAAGTCCTTTGCGACACAACCATTCGAAGCTATGGAGCCCCGCTATAGTCAACAACAGTTTTTCGACCCTGACAATCATTCCAAAGATACGCTTAAAGCATTCGAAGAATTTGTGCAGGTTTTCGAGCTAAGATACGATGCTAGTCTTCTGGGCGTTTGTACTCAGATTGGAAGATAGTACAACCTGACGAACGCATGCGAAAAAAGACTCTGTGGGGTGACTTCGTTGAAAGAATGAAAGAGTTCTACAAGCCAACTGAGAATCCAACTCGTATGAACTACAAATTTCGTGCGTTGATGCAAACTGAGGAGGCAAAACACTGTCACTTCTAGTGCCTGAATTCTGATTGCACAGGAGAAGATATAGCAGTTGGAGATCAGATTGTGATTGGCACAAAAGACTGCAAAATTCGAAAGGAAGCCTTGCAGAAGTCCTGATACTTAGCTACTTTAAGGCGAGAAGGCATGAAGCTGGAGTCAGCAGCTAGACGTGGAGATGAAATCGGTGGAGAAGCAGTTCATAAGATTGGACAGTACTCCTATGCAACCCTAAAAAATCTAGACCTTCTGAACAACTGGAGAAAACACCAACGCGAAAGGCAATATCATGTTCAACTCTGGCAATAAAGTTAGTGGCTCAATCAATAATCATAGAGCTGGTTCTTGTCCAGCAAAGACATCACTCTACCATTCATGTGGCAAACGAGGTCATTTTGCATCTGCATGCAGAGGCTCGAGAGACGAAAAGCAAATCGATGATATTCCAACGACAAAATCAGTACCCAATGAAAGCGAAGATGAGCTACAAAACTCCTACAGCATCAATGTTTTTCGAATTAAATGTGCTCAGTCTGTACAGCCACGGCAGAACGCAGGTACATCGAAAAAATTAGATTTCAGGGTTCAAGTCATTGTAAACAATAATTTAGATTCTGTAGTAGCAGACACGAGAGCTCGGGTTAGTGTTTTTGGCACGACACAAGCTAAAAAATGGGGAATTCTTCTCAAACTGCAACCGTCAACTAAACGGATCAAACCTTACAACAGCCCGTCAATCGAAGTGTACGTAGAGGCAAGATGTTCAGTTACATTTGGTTCTGCATCCCTGTCCGTTGTGTGGCTCATCATTTCAGGTTCCTGTGAGCCTAATCTAGCTGGAAACGCAGCTCCTCAACTTGGCATTATTCAATCCAATCCACGAGAAAGAATATATCATCCAATTTTGATGGTTGATAGTGAATGCAAATCCAGATATCAAGATTGCCTTAGTCGATATCCACAGGACTTTTCTGGACTCAGAGAGCTGAAGAATCACCAAGTAAAATTACATGTAGATCACAGCATCTAACCGGTGAATGTGCCCCCCACGTTCCATACCCTACCATATACAAGACAGGGCGCAGAAGGTTCTCGATGAGATTATCACTGAAGCTGTAATTGAAGAGCATCCCAATGAGGAACCGTCACTTTGGGTATCGAATTGTGTCTTAGCAGTTAAAGATGACGGGTCGATTCGCATGACCTTGGATGCCCGAAATGCCAACCATGCATTACTAGCATAGAATCAACCAATACTGCGATTAGACGATATCAAAACAAAGTTTTCAGGTTGCATTGTACTGTCCAAACTCGATTTTAAATCCGCATTTTGGCAGCTGGAAATGAAGGCGTCCTCCAGATACCTGACTGTTTTACATGCATATGGAAAACTGTATCGTTATAAAAGATTGACTATGGGTCTAGAGCCATCCCAAGGGGAGTTGTATGCAGCATGGCGACCACGTTTCGCACATGTTTAGGATGTTCATCTGATCCATGACGAGTTGGTGATAGCATCGGCTAACGAGGAAGATCACGTTCAGGCGGTTGCTGACGTCTTGGAAACAGTTGCTTTCTCCGGACTAACATTCAGCCCAAGCAAATGCTACTTTGGGAAAAAAAGAGATATCTTTTTTAGGTATGATCTCCAGCAGTGAGGGTGTTTGTCCAGATCCTGGTAAGGTTGAGGCCTTAGAATACGTCAAACTACCTCAATCAAAAGAGGAGCTAATCAGCTTTCTGTGTATGATGCAGAGCAACAGTGATTCCATACCAAATTTCGCACGAAAATCTGCCATTTCAAGTGGCATAACAAATATCAGAAGCGTTTTGAGGATCTGATCTCTGACTTCAGAAATGGATGTTTCACTGCGATCTGCGATACTTCGATATGAGACTGCCAACTTACGTGTTCACAGATGCTCATTTTTCAGGGCTTGGAGCAATGCTTGCCCAGGGCAAAACCATTCAAAGTGCAAAACCAGTAGCCTTTGTGTCTCGTACCACCCAGGATGCTGAACGAAGATATTCCCAGCTAGACCGTGAAGCCATGGAGTGTAGACTTCAGTATACGAAGATTTAGAAATTATCTTGTAGGATCACCAAATCCAGTTTGCATAGTAACTGATCATAGGCCACTTTGGTCCATCTTCAACGGGAAGAGAAAAGGCTCAATCCGTACAGAGCAAATTAAGATTCAACACCAAGATGTCCGCTACACAGTTAACTTTCAGAAGGGAAAACTAAATCAAGCAGATTATCTTTCCCGGCATGGTAAGCCATTTGACCTCATTGATAGTGCCGAGCAGAGAGAAACAATGGATTTGGATAATTATATGTACAGTCTTCCTTCAACACCAATCATTGACCGTATTGAGCTGATGCATATCGTTGACCAAACTAAGAAGGATCGTGTTTTATGCGAACTGTCCGATATCCGAGTGTTGAGAACTCAGAAAATTTCAGCCCATTCTCCCAGAAATAATGGTGTCCCCGAAAGGCATACTTATTAAAGGTGATTGCATCATTCTCCCAGACCTTTGCAAGCAGATGCAATGCGATTGGCCCATCAAGGTTGCCATCTACGACTAAGTTCTATGGAACGGAGATCGCAGTCACACTTCTTTTTCCATGACATGCAAAAAAAAGTGGATCAGTTCTTGAGTGCGTGCATGTTATGCCAGGCATTCTCAAGGAAACGTACAGCCGAATCTATTAGATCTCACCAGGTTCCATCTTCCTGCTGGGATACAGTTGCAGTAGACCTTCTTGGCCCTATGCCATCAAAGCACCACGTGGTGGTTGTACAAGGTCTAACTTCAAGGTTCCAGCCGCAAAGATTATTACTTCTATTAGTGCAGAGAAGGTGCTCCCAGTTTTAGGTTATATATACGATGCCTATGGAAATCCTAGAAAACAAATGTCAGATAAAGGACCACCTTTTGACTCAGCAACAATGAAAACTTTTGCAGCTCAGCGTGGCATTGAAATGCAGCACATACCTCCAATGCATCCGTCAGCAAATTCTTCTGAAACATTCATGAAGCCTCTTGACAAAACAATGAAGATTGCCCACCATGCCAGAGTGCGTAAGGGTGATGCTTTTAGGCAACTACTTAACCACTAAAGAGATACCCCTCATCCTAGCACCGATCTGGCATTCCCTAGATCAACAGTTTCAGATGGTGAAATCATGCAAGCCAAGCTGAGAGATCAGAAACAGAAACAGACCAGAAAAATGTCAACGAATAGTAGCAGATTCCGCTCAAAAACTCCTGTTTCTGTGGAAGATGTGGCTATGGTGCGAAATCACAATAAGATAAGAGAATGTGACCCAGATAGATTTCATGCTAGAACCATTCACTGATGGATATCATTGGAAAAGGGTGCGTCTTAGTGCTTCCCAGAGATCAAGATGGGGCATTATTCAAATGTCATCCAGATGATGTCAAAGTCGTTGTGGGAGAGCCATGTCAATTGGAGCATAAAGAAACGAGAAATGATCCTCCACATCATCCTCAGAATGCTGATAATGATTATGACCCAATAGATGCTCACATTGAACACTCAAACCGAGAGGCAATTACAGAACGAAATGAGACAAATACGCCAGATAGAAAAGACAAATGTCGACGGCAATCACGCAGAACTGTTGTGAAGAATCCATGTTATGTTATTGACGACTTTGAGACATCGTATTGTTCTGCATATCTAGCATATCTAAAAATGCAGATGCACAACGGCTTAGAAGGTCCTGGGAAACCGTCACAGAGGAAGACATAATATTCATATCGTCCATAAAGCTCTTTATAGCAGGGAAAGAAAACCCAGTCAAAGCAGTAAATTTTGGAACATTTGATTGGAAAGTGAATTCGATGATGATGTCAATACCCGCTAAGAAAAGAGTGACTGATAATGTGCAACCTGCAAAGATGCCCCTAGAGTGCTTGTACTACCTACTACGAGTTGTAGTAGAAAACGACTTACTAAAAATACCCTCGTAATGAGCATCGACAATTGATATCCAATGAGGCAGAATACTATATCTCTCTGGTGCAAGGAAGATTCGCTGGTGAGGAGTGTAGGGATATGCATTAGCTATATCGACCCAAATTGTTGCTATGGTAGACATACTGGGTCCGGCCTCATTCAGGGCCGACCATACTGCAGAGATGTGCTCCCAACGCCTGGGAACTTTCTCCATATTGCAAAATTGATGATTACGCAAGGTCACTAGGTTTTAACAAAGTGAATGATAGTGACTTGTCAATGTCTTTCCTGGAATACCAAATGCAAAAGTGCAGAGAGCGTTAGACTAGAGAAGTTGTCCCTAATGTGTAGAAATCGTAAAGTTACTCTAAGTTCCATGGCGGCGTGGAGTTCTATAATTCTGGCAAGTTTGAAGATAGGACGTTTTGTAGATGCGGAGATATGCACGGTTTTTTCCGAAAAAATGGCGTTTTTTTGGCATTTTTTCCAATCAAGTGTCTTAAATCGGGTATAACTCGAAAACTAAGGCAGTTAGACCCCATAGTTTGCGGTCGTAAATTAATCATTGATAAACAGGCTTTCCATCGGTACCTGTTTGAAGGCCACAGGTGGTCTACTTTGGGAGATATGCACGGTTTTTTCTGGAGAAAAATGTTAAAATTTGTCAATCTATGACTTTCAAATCAAAATACCTGGAAAAGTAATGGCGAATCACCTATACTCATAGAGGTGTTTCTTAAAGCCCATAAAAAGACGCTTCTTTTGGTACCAATATGAAGTCTATAGGTAGTATAGATCAGGAGATATGCACGGTTTCCTGTGGACAAATTTTCAAAACTTTTGTAGAAAATGGCATTTGATGGCCAATATCGTCCATGTTTCAGTACATAGGCCTATATTCGCGGTCAATTATTTTGCACAACTGTCTTACGCTTCTTTTGGTACTAAGTTGATGTCCATAGGTGTCGTGGTTCAAAAGTTATGCACGGTTTCTTCTGAAAACTTTATCCGAAAAAATGGCAAATTTTGTCAATCGTAGATCTACTAAGGTAAATAGCTCGAAAACCATAGGGATATCACCTATACTCATGGACGTGTTTCTTAAAGCCCATAAAAAGACGCTTCTTTTGGTACCAATATGAAGTCCATAGGTAGTATAGATCAGGAGATATGCACGGTTTCTTGTGGACAAATTTTCAAAATTTTTTAAGAAAATGGCATTTGATGGCCAATATCGTCCAGGTTTCAGTACATAGGCCTATATTCGCGGTCAATTATTCTGCAGAATTGTCTTACGCTTCTTTTGGTACTAAGTTGATGTCCATAGGTGTCGTGGTTCAAAAGTTATCCACGGTTTGTTCTGAAAACTTTATCCGAAAAAATGGCAAATTTTGTCAATCGGAGATGTTCTAAGGTAAATAGCTTGAAAACCATAGGGAAATTACCTATAGTCATAGAGGTGATTGTGAAAGCCGATAAAAAGACGCTTCTTTTCGTACCATTATGAAGTCCGTAGGTAGTATAGATGAGGAGAAATGCACGGTTTCTTGTGGAAAAATTGTCGAAAATTTTGGAGAAAAATGGCATTTCATGGCCAATATCGTCCAGATTTCACTATTGATTGAAAATTTGTCCCAAAGCAAAGGGAATTCAGGTTCACTGGCACAGATGTTTCGGAAAACTGATATTACGCGTCTAATTGTACCAGAAGAAGTCGATAGCTTATATACATCATAGCATCAACCCTGAAATGAATCTCGTGTACGTTTACGAAAGACCAAAGGTAGGAATCGTTGCGTTCTAGCACGGCTTCGGAGTTAGGGGCGTTCAGTCATAATCCAACGGATGGTAGCTTCGCGCCACTGCCTTTTCAGGCAAGTGCAAGTGCGGTTCCTCTCGTACTGAGCAGAATTGCTATTGCAACAACAACGGTCATCAGTGGGGTAAAACTAACCTGTCTCGCGACGGTCTAAACCCAGCTCGCGTTCCCTATTGGTGGGTGAACAATCCAACGCTTGGTGAATTCTGCTTCGCAATGATAGGAAGGGCCGACATCGTAGGATCAAAAAGCAACGGAGTTTGTTAGGGAACGGTTGGTTGCCACCGGCCAGCTGACCTGTGAACTTGCGTAATGTGGGTGGGTGGGACACACTTGGGAGAGACGTACAGCACCAAAAAGGCCAGATTGAATAGGGAAATAAACATCACTGGAAACATGGTGGCCGTGCCTCCCATCAGAAGGGCCTAAAAAGCATTGGATTAAACTTACTTTATTTCCCAATATCATGAAATGCAATGCAACAGAGCTATGTCACTATATTCTGTCTTCCCAAGTAGTGATTCATTCTTGATTCAACCTCTTTATCTGTTACCATGGATGTATAAAACCACATCCATGCTGTTACAAATACCAGGATAGTGGCCACCACAAAACTTTAACTACTAGAATTGATGCCTTACTCGAACACATTCATATTCAACAAAAGCAAGCAGGCAGTCAAGTTACATTTCACTCAACACAACCTGTTTCAGCCTCAAATGCTGGCAAAGCTTGTTGATATTTATTTTCGCAAGTCTTGTTTCGAATTAGAATTGATGCAATGTGATTCGACTCCCGAGCACACTAAGTATGTAGCAGTTTCATTGGTGTCTAAGTGGTTTTGGAATATGAGCCTCCTCAGCTACGATAATTCTCAAGCTCAGAGAAAACGGTACCAAATAGACACTTCCCGATACATCCCAGAATACACCTCGATTTCGTGTGGAATGGTTATGATAGTCAAAAAGGGAAGGGTCTCGCTAAAGGGACCCAAGCTGTCATTTTAGATTTAGATAGCTCATTTCTTGGTGCATGAAAACGAGACTGGTGTTGACATGATTGAAATCTTGCACAATTTGGGAAGAGTCTATTACGGCTGCTTTTGACAGTAACTTCCGAAAATAAGATAATGACCACTTTATGGGCTTTACAGTGTCCGGTCTCTAAAATACTCCCCCTGAACTGATTGGAAATTAAATCGTCTAAAAAAAACAGCACATAAGACCACACCGTTTACTTGTGTTAGCGTGGCTGCACGAGAAAAGCGAAAGGGTAATTTTTCGGCACAGGATGCCTCTTTCGAAGGGTTGCAGCACTGTGCACGCAAATCAATAAGGACTTTACCAGGTCAAGACAAGTCGGTTTCTTTATCGCTCTGGAGCATTCATAAACAGGGCATAACGAACTATTTTCACCCACGTGGATCTCTGGTTCGAGATAAGTCTGCATCGAACACTCGATGCTGGCTCACACTGGAAATGTTACCATGTCACAAATCTCTTCTAACACTTAAGGAAGCAAGCATGCGTCACATGAACACGCGTACACACAGTCAAGTTGACAATGTCATTTCCTGTGAATGATGCTCCTTTCAGTTCTCGCAGAACATATCGCAGCGCCGGTTCAATGACAGTTGCAGTTCGATTGGTCAATTGCTCTCCCTAGTTAGGAGACAAGTCTTGTATTTTTCTTAAGAGTGACAGCCATGCATAGGCTCTAAAAAGTTAGCATTTCAAGGAATTAGGCGGGAAGTACTTTTTCAGATCTTTGGATGGTTTCCACTTTCATAATAGTTTTGGAAGATACGTAGAACGTTTGAGAACAGCCATTTTTGACCCGCGAATTATATATGCAAAAGCAGAACAGCATTCGAAATTGGCTCCATGCCATTCGAAGTAAATGGAACTTTCTAGTTAGGTGAGCAATTGCCTCACTGAGGAACTTTCCAATGCAATGGACGTTTGCTCACTCACGCATGAGTGAGCAAATGTCTGGTGGGCAATAGTTAGTGAGCAACAGTCCTATTGAGCACTGTCTAGTTAGCACTTGTCCGGATACTGCAGCACCTCAGCAGCATCTTTCTGGGAGCTAAATTCGCACTGGCGATTGTTCTCCTAGGCTTGGAGAGAAGGGTTGTATTAAGAGTGACAGACTTGCAGTTACTGGGTATAACAAGGATGTTTCCAAGGTTAGGTGACAAACAAGAACCTACTACACTGAGACCTCGCAAGATTGAATTTGCATAGCATGTATTGCCTTTATTTGTAAAACCTGCTCGTAGGGCACAATGTGAATGTTCGGAGCAGGCATTGGGCATCTGTTTCGCTGCACTCCATTTCTTTGAAGAAGACCTTACTGGATGGTAATTAGAGTGGTTTGGGGTTTTTGCTTTCCATGCTAAACTATCGCGAGCTTTCCAAACACAAAATGATAAATTCATCGATAAGAAAATTCAGTGTGGCGAAGATATTTAGGCAATGTTTGTCAGAAAATTTCAAAACTTTCAGCAGGACAGGTGCCCAATGAAATCAAGTCAAAGAGTGAAACACTCTGTTTTAAAGCAAATGCAATGTACCAGTGCTATTCTTACACTTTAGGACAGTAATACCATGCTCGTCAACAGGTCAGGCCATGCCTGAAAAAATGAAAACAGATTATGTTTTGATAATGAACACCGAGTGGTGTGGAAAGTGAACCAAACTCACTATCGGTGGTCCTTTGCCTGATATCGATTCAGAGAGTATGATCATCATGATCACTGCAGATTTTCCTTGCCAAAAAGAAAAAGAAAGAAAAATAAGTCTCTTGTCATGTCCGTGGCAAAATACTTAGATAACGATCTATAACCACTATCTGATCTAAACGATAAAATCAATATATCAAAGAATAACCACCATCAACAAGCAGCTATGTATGATCACAAACGATAACACACAAACACGATTAGAAGGGATCAAATCCCATGTAAAATTCAGGATTTTTACTTTTTTCAGGCAGTAACACCCCACAACCCCATTCAACCGTTACGAAACATGCAATTGCATCAACAAGCAAGTTAAGTCATTTGGCAACACTGCACGAGACTTTAAATAGTCATAGAAACAAGCAGATCATTGAATATCATGATTATTCAAATGCATAAGTGTCAAATTTGCCTTTTTACTTGTTTCTATCTATAGCCCCCGCCCTGACCCCACCCAACTTTTACGAAACATTCAAATACACCAGCAACCAAGTTTAGTCATGTGGCAACACTGTACCAGACTTCAAATAGTCATAGAAAAAAAGTAAAAAGCCTGGGGGGAGTACTCGACTTGTAAAGTGACGGGGACGCGTGCCCCGTGGCCCGCAAATCGAAAATCGACCCTTGTTGAATGAAGCATCGTGAAGTACTACCTACCTGTTACACTATCAATCTTGGCGCTGCAGGCAAAATTTTGGTAAATTATGGGTGTAAATTGCCGAAAATTGCCTTTCTATTTATAAAAAATGCCTTCTTTGTTGATTTTAAGGTACTTCTACGCAAGATGAGACAAAAAATAGACACATATGGCGGAATGTAAAACGGCTTGTAAGAGATTCTGGGCACACATCTGTGAACTGTATTTTCTGCTTGATAATTGTTTAAGCAGCTATCCTCCTTGAGCGAAAATAGATATCTCATGTATTCAGATCTAGAAAGGTCTGGGGCGTGAGTGAAGTCCGTCAGCAGTCTTCTTGTGGAAACGCTTGACAAAGAAACTCGCTCTATCGCACCTGAGAGGCACGAAAATTTTTTTATGATGCGTCCAAGGTCATTAAAAATCCATTATCAATCCTTCAATCGACACTTCAAATCGAGGAAAGAAACTGGATGAGTTCACACTGTAGCAACTGAGAAACAACAGACGTAGACAAACAAAAACCCGTGGGGCTTATCCCGATTCCAATCGGTCTCAAACTGGTCTAAGAATTTTAATGGTTTCCACCGGAGAAAGCGGGTCCCTGATTGTCACTATGATATAATATCCGGCAGCTTGGACAAAATTGGAACTACATGACCACCTTATTATGAGGTTAGAAGCTATGCAGAATTCAAGTGCTGGCCGCTCAAAGCCAGGAATACTCCCTTTTGTTACAAAGAACAACTTTATAAACAACACTGGTGGGATTCAGACTACGTTCATTATCATGATATATCATTCACCAAGTGAGGCGTTAGCAGGATAACAAGTCTGAAAGCACATTTTAGCGGGAATCTTCCATGGAA
>JAOBRC010206468.1:0-15203 GCA_027575255.1 Scolionema suvaense | reverse complement strand
TTCTATCCATTGCACATTTTCGTTGCGAATCAAATTACCGAAAAGTGCGCCATAATTACCCGCATTGACTATATGTATTGATAATCATAATCCATTTGTCTTTGATTTCGTTGATAACAAAATATTTCAGAGAAGGGCTTTGAATTTGCTTGAAAAAAAATATTTTCTTGTGTGAAAAAACCTTTGCGTTTTTGAAATTATCTACAAATTTATGTGAATACACTCTCGCATTTTGCTGTTTTGACATTTTCAAAGGCAAAACTTTTGCGAAGAAGGGTCAAAAACGTGAATAACACGAAAGCTTACGCCTGTAAAAGTTTCTGCCCTTCAAGTATCCTATATAACACAAGTTGTAGACCACCATATAGAATTCGCAGCAATTTAAGAAACAAAACTGCAGCAATTTTCTGCGCATTAGTTCATATCAGTAATCCATGGCCAGGGTGTAATGTACATAGAAGGGTAGGGCATGGCTTTACTTTCAACGAAAGTCATAGAAATAGTCGAGTACCATAAACTTAATGGAGGATCTCTGTGTTTGGTGAAAGAAATAACAATGAGGCATTCTATACTCTTTTAGACACAAACAGCAACTATTTTTGGACAAAAAATGAAACACATAAGTCAAGCACTTAGCACTCTCAAAATAGTTAAATGGTTTCAACATAGCTACTATAAGTGACTTTTTTAGACCAAAAATTGTAAAAACAGTTTGGCATACAACTACCATAACTCTAAAGTTTCAAACCAAAACTGACAACAATTTACCAGGCGAATCTGGAAATATTTTCGAAGTCCCAAACAAAGATACTTTCAGACAAAACTGGCTGCACAAAGTTAAACCAGGGCTTTCTCAAATATGCCACATGGTTAAAAACATGAAGCAGCCCTGTCCATAAGATTCACATAAAAAATAGCTAAGAACAATGAAGAATTCCAGAATATTTTGAAAAAACGACTATTTTTCAGATAAAATTTGAATTAAAATACCTGCAAGCCAAACCAAGCTTTTTTTTCATAAGTCCTGCTTTAGCACTTGGTTTCAATTACTTCAGAAAAATTTATGCAGCCGTTCCACGGCAAAACGAGTAGGCGAAAGATAGATCGAATTATCAAGAAGGAATAAAATCATTTTAAAGCTCACGGCAGGATTTCAGCCCATTATAACACTCCTTTATTTAACATATGCAAAGTGGACATGATTTTGTGCTACTATAATTATGAAGCATCCTTCTATGTGACCTTAATTGTCTCAACCAAAAGCCCAAGAGTAAATATCTCCATTATTTACAGAGTATGGGGAATTCGCTTATGATGAGAATACGCTTATACCTAAAACAGATCAATAAAAAGACGAAAACGATGAAAACATTATTGCCACGGAACGAGCTATGTTATGCCACATAGGTTGTCCTGCCAATAAAGTATGTTACACAATACCACAACAGGAACAAATACCAATAGCTGTCTTCAAAGTGTAACAAGGTTCCCCTAATCCAAAAGGTCAACAACAGACTTTAAACAGAATATACCAGTCTGACCGAAACTTCCCCAACTTCCACTTATGCTTCAAAGCTTCACGGAACATCTTTGTAATGGATGCTGTTACTCTCGTGAATCCATAGATGTTAAACATCGGACCAGGCGGGATTTGAACCCACGACCTTGGGCTTACCGGGCCCCCACTCTGCCAACTGAGCTACCGGTCCATGAGTCAAGTCCTCATTATCTCGCCTAACTATGCTACATCTTTTTACCTTTCAGGGGAAGGTATTTTGAAGCAACTTGACAGATGCAGAAACATAATATGAAGTATATGAACAACAATACTCTATTCGTAATGGAGAAGAAAGGGCATGCTTTCACCTGTTCTAACATGCCGCAATTATGGTCAAATTCTACCTTTTTCATGAAATTTTTAGATGTATATATAACAGAATAGCTCTCAAAAAAGCTGATCGGGTACAGTTAAGGACAGGTAAAATACAGTGAGTAACCAAATCAACACAAACAATACAAACCTTTGATCATCTGGTATGCAAATATATATAGCACATATGATTACATAAATATATATAGCAACCTCTACATGATAATAAAACATGGCAAATTTAACAAAAACCATGTTCTCTTCTCTGTTTTTGCCTAAGCAATGTTGCACAAAATTGCCTTTAATATCTTCATGATAATTGCTAACTGAAACAAAAGCAAATGCACAAGCACATGCATCGAATATAAAGTATATTCAAAAGGCCTTTTCGCACATCACCATCTTGTGATGCTTTATGGATGGCTAGGGGGCAAATATCAATAATAATGGTAGCTAACATCTCCAAACAAGATCATTTTAATGCCTACAGAGCAGACGTAATTGACTGCTGACAGCAAAATTAGTAACAACACAAGATCATCTGCAGTAATATTAATTTTAATGTGCCCCCCTGGACATCCAACAATGCAATGGTGATTTCAGAAAAGGTCAAGTCACTATCAGTCGGAATATCATCAACATAGAAAATATTAACACGATGAGATGAGCAAGAGCAGAAATTTAGTCACCCAAATGGCGTTCAATTAACAGCCAGGACAACAAGAATCATCCTGAAATACTAGTGATATCTCGCCCCTCCGCGCGAACTCTGAGAAAGTCTATTTCAAGTGGAATCATAAACAAGCCAATTTGAAATGGGGGTGACTAGTGAAATTTCCCACCCAACCTAATCAAAATAGTTCAAATTTGCTGTAACTAGCAACAATGATAACAGAAAAACTTCTATCACATAGTGGGTACCCTCATGCCCTCATAGGTCAAATTTTTGGAATGGCGGTTTACTGTAGGGGAAAATTGTAAAATGGTCAATTCCTGATTAGGGGGGGGGGGGGGACAAACCTGTTTAGGAGGGAGTCAATTCTCAACTGGAGGGAGGGGGGCGGAGGCACTAGTCACAACTACCAATCCTAAAGTAATTTGTGAGGGTGACCCATCTTGTCAGCTAAAAACTTGTCAGTGGTACATTTGAACTGGATTATGCAATGTTTATAAAAGAGCAAAGTATTGTATTGTATTGTATTGTAAAGTATTGTCCGCTGGCATTGTAAAGGGAGTAGGCATAACACAATTAAGTTTATCTTCAATCACTTTGGTAAATGAACATTGTTTCTGTTTCTTTTTTCCCATTCAGGAAATAAATAGAAGCTAAATTGCAAATGTCATAAATTCTCCTGGAAACTCATTTGAAAGTTTCTGGATCCCTTATATACTAATATATCATGCGTTGGACAGAGATATCGCATACTCGAAACTGTTGCACAAAACGGTAATTAGGCTCATCATGGTTATGTAGGTATTAAGATATCTACTAGAAGATGACTAGCTGAATAAGTGGTCTCCAGCAAATATAATTCAAAAAACATAATGCCACATCATATACCAAAAATAATGTGATGGCACAGACAGCCTATAGTAACAGTAACATAACAAACAAAACAGCCATGTTGACAAACGCACATCAAAAGAACCTAAAGAGACCATTTTTGGACATAAAATGGTCAAGCCAAACAAGTTTTTTTGCTCTTACACATCACAGCACAAATTACAAGCAAGTAATGAAATGGATTTTGAAACATTTTCAGCCCATCCTAAATGATAATTTTGGTCAAAAAAACAAACACCCCCAAGGTGAACAAGTGTTTTCTTTGATATGCGGTCCATACCAGAAGACGAGTGATATTAGGTTTCACAACAAAAGCTACAAAAAGTAACAAACCGATCGTGAAATATTTTCAAAAATACCTGAAAAAAAAGAATGGCGATGTCCAAGCTCAATTAGAGTTTCCCCAGATATGAGACATGGTCCATACTTTCTTGTTGCCAATCATTTTCACACCAACAATTATGAGCAGAATATAATGAACTAAATGCTAAAATATTTTTGAGAAAACTGAAAAATAGCTATTTTTTAGCAACCCGTATGCTAAACATGTTTTGCTTAAAAAAATCTGTCTTCATCGATTTTGTTTTTGCAAAGGATTTTCACCTCAATGCCTTCAGAAAAATCCATTATCCGGGAAAATGTGTTGGTGATGGCTACTGTATATAGACAGAAAGACAGTTGACCCCATTTGATAGAAATATCCCGCATATATCAAGTATTGGAAAAATTGAAAAAAAACGAGGGTCATCTTCTATTAAATGATACTTTTCAAATCCATGGTCCAGCAATGCAAATAAGCACACAAGCACAACTCCTCAAATAAAGGAATTTACACCAGGTAGAGAACCGGCATCAATGCAAGTTGTTTACCTGTCAAAAAGAATATAGCTTTTATACAAAATGACTTCTGGAAATATAAATACTGAACATATTATATAAATCAAATGCAGCAGCCATCTGACCTGCACTGATTTCTTCAAGCATATAAATATCTTGGTCATAAAATATCTTTAGCACCAAAACTAAGAATCGTAAAACAGACTAAAACTATATTATACTTAAAAGCATTTGCAAATTCACAAATGTCTATTAAAAAGTACTAAAAACCCATCAAATCATCTAGAACAGATATGCACTCTAATGGTCTCGGCTTCTTTCTTGGACTAGACTCTCTTTCGTTGATCACACCACTTTTACGGGGGAGCTGCATTTGCATGCTATTTGATATATATTTCAAATCATTCTTAGAACAACACAGAGGACTTTCCTGAGTATCGTGTTTAGGAGGCAAAGTCCCAAGCAACTCGTCTAAAACCGATACGCAGTTTCGATTTTCAGGAACGTTTGTGTGGCAGTCTTTATCAAATGTTTCTGCACATGCTTTATGTTTAATACCATCTGTGCTATGAACTGTTCCACTATTGGTAGCACTTGTAGAACACTCATAAGTATCAGGTACGCCGGTAAAACAAGATGTGGGGGCACAATCAAGCAACACAGATAAAGGAGAAGACGATGCTGAATGCGTTTCGAAGTCCCTCCTAGTGATGGAGGTAATAGAAGAATTCTCTTTACTAGAATTGCATTGAGAAATAGTGTGAAATGAATCTTGTCTGAGGGTATGTATATTAGGTAGAGAGACAGCCGCCACAGTGGATGACGAAGACAACAAATCATCTAAAACAGATGATTGAGATGCTTCCAGGATGGCAGTTGTATGTTTTTGGTCCACAATTTTCTCAGGGCATGATGGGACTGCTGGGTAGTCGCCATTCGGTGAAGGGTCACCATGAATACTAGAACCATTGTTGTCGGTGTCATTACACCCTTGCTGCCGTAGTGGTTCTGTGAGCGTTTCGCTGCGACTGTCAGATGCCTCTTTACCTGCACATTGTAAGGAATTTCTACCCGGCTTTTGATCTGCACAAGAGAACCGCAACTGTTGCAATGGCATGACTTTCTTCGGCTTTCTGAATCTCTTCGTCAACCTGCCCTTTTCTGGAAGAATTCCGATTTTGTTGATGGTAACATTTTTGTTCGACGGAATATCATAAACTGTTGAAAATGATGTCAATTTGGCAATTTTTGGCTCTGACTCAAGATAAAATGTTCTTAAAATTTCTACTGCATTCCGCTGTGTACCAGCAACTATCATCCGTGCAAACTCTAGCACAGAGGAGTACCCGTTTGCCAATGATATGCTCTCAAAGTGTCTCCTCTGGATAGAACGAGGTGTAGAGCCTATGATAAACATGTCTGAACCATGGCGCTCAAAGATTTTCGCAGTTTGATTGAAATTGATTTCATGCCTGCCAATCTTGGCACGACTGATGGGTAGATTATAGCTGCATTGCAGATCTTGGCTCTCTTCACTCATCTGTGGGAAAAAGACACAGTATCAAATAAGGGCAAAAAGTAATGATCACACTGTAAGCAAAGAATGCACTATGAACAAACATACAACCAACAAACCTGCATAACAGAGATGAACATATGATGTGGCTGCAAGACGATTTTTAGGTCCTGCATTGCAGCCACTTCAAAGTAATGACTGACAGAGATCAGAACGGTGACATAAAATCTTCAAAAACCTGTGAAAGTGCCTGTTATGCAATGTTATCAAATCTCTCCCCTGTATTCAACACCTTGAGACGACGCTTGAAGAGGATGAAACTAAAATCTACCCAATAAGGCCATACTGTAGAGATTATTAAAAATACAAAATACTATTCTCATAATTTAGGCGCGTTAGACATGGGTCAGTGCACAGTCTGTTACTTTTGTATAGAATGAGTAACGATTAACAAATTTCCTCAGCATAGTATGCGATGAGATCGCGTATTTGATGTCTACAACCATGTCAGCACATAAATTGATTTTCTTTGATACACAAGTCCTCATGTTTGCAGACTCCAAACCAATCACTACTTTCCACAGAGAGGGCCATATTTCCAGTCAATTCTTATTTCATCAGCAGCTTCCCGTAGTGTGCTTGACAAAGCACCTCATTGATCTGACAAGCATGTGCATACATATATTAGTACAGGGCAGTTTCTGGCAATTGAACTATCTATAAATACGTTTGACCAAGTTTTTATGACAAGATCCAGTTTGGCATGAACACCATTTTATGAGTGTCATATTATAGGAATACGGGTATAAAATGATTTTTAGCGTCGTGATAGAGCCTTCACAAACATGAAATAAGTTTTTATTTCATGAAAAAAGCTGTTGCACTTCCAGGGATATCTGCTTTCAAAGTTATGGAGAATTTTCGCTTGCTACCATTTTGCTTTTGAAGAGTAATTACATATGACGCAGGTTCAGACCAAGTGGACAATATCCCATTCTACTTGTTAAATTGTTACTCATTGAACTGGTGTGTGAATCTAAATTTGGCTTAATCTCAAAGAAGAGATGTAATATGTTGGTCATAGGGTTAAAAGGAATCCTTCTAAGGCTCAGTTACTAAAGAATACCACGGACCTTAGAAACAGTCTGATATGAAATCACTGATGGGCAAAATTGAGAATCATCTCAGAGTATTTAATGTTTGCCTCCAGTGGTGCCTTAGTATAACAACATGAATGCGGATGGAGTACAGTTGCATCCAAAGTGCTCGTGCTTCGTGCATCCACTGCTAATCAATGTTTTGAATTTTGGTGGAAAATGTAAGCAAATGTGTGTCTGATTCGTCATTTCCATTTGAATGTGCGCGAACCTTCGAATGTGTCGCAGTCTGATGGGGAATCTGCAGACAGCATCCCTGTTGAGAACGCCACAATCATGGGAGCATTTCAGAGCATGGGATTAATGTAGGAAAACTGAATCAGATACGCATGAAAATTTACACAGCGAGCCTGGAGCACCTTGTGCAAATGTTCACACTCTTTTTTAAAAAAAAGTTCATCAGCTAACACTGCTTAATGGTCGATGAAAATTGTCGCACTGATATTTTTACATCAGGAATACCTCTTGCTTCAGCAGCATCGCCGTAATCCGATAAAATAAACATGTAGTTGTGATAGATACCCCACTCAGTTGCAAAATGTCAGAAATCGGCGTTAGAGTTCCTCTTGTGGCCTGTGAAAGCCATGCCCATAGGCTGAATTAACTGCTTCAGGAGGAAATCTTCCTCTGACGACTTACCAACTTTTGGGGGGAATCCCTCTAAAGTTACATCACACGCGGTGAACTTTAAACCAAACAATAATAATATCAACGTAGTACCACGATTATTGCAGGGCCGAGTTGGCAACAGCCTGGTGTTCGAGAGGAATCGCACCAACCAGATTCTCTTGAGGCATGCATTAAATGGTTTGACAATAGGAACAGTGAAAAATAGCGAACTTTACAGTAACATTGCAGACTAGCCTCTAAAGCGTGAATTGCGTTTTAGAGCAGTGTATTTCTTTCATGAAATACTATGGTCGAATAATTAAATGAATAAGTGGAGCATGTAAGTAGAGCCTCAGACAGACCATCAGCCCTTGGCTTCAAGGAAAAAATAAATGCTGAGCAATTAAAAGCAGCTCTGTCTAGTATACTGCAGGAAAAGATCTGTGCAGATGCAAGGGAATCTAAATATAGAAACATTATAGAGACTCTATAAAGAAAAATGGTTCATGTTATAACTTTGAGCCTGGTTTTCAGTCACAAAACAAAACCTACAAAAAAATAATGATAAGATTTAGCCCTAAAAATGACCATTTTCAAATATTAATGGGCAACTGGCCACCTAAAAATATCTGACAAATTGACAGTGTTTCCACCATAGATGTTCAGCTCTGTGCCAAATTTCAGAAAAACCCAGCGAGCACTTATAAAGGAAACAATGGGAGACAGGCGAAAGGACAGAGGAAGGACGGATAGATCTCATTTTATGGGACCCTCCCACTAAAGAAGGAGTTGAAAAAACATGACTAACTAGCTTTTTGGTATGTAGCTTCAAAGAACAAGCAATTTTGAGTGTATGCTCAACGTCCATAGAAAAACCTGCTTTCTGGTAATTTCCTGGAGCGTACATCAGTACCTCTCGCCAACTGCAGTAGCTTTCGTTCTCTAAAGCGTTTGCTATAATATTCAGATGTAAGGTCACAATCAAACTGCAAATTACAAAAAGTTATGCAAGCAGAGCAGATCTTGTAATGATCTCAAGCGTGAGCGTATCCTTATACAAAAAAACTGTTTTTGGTTGTAATAAAAAATTAGAGCGAATTGTCAGTGCAGATCATTTGTCTTTTAGGCATATACAATGCTTTTAAAGCACTCAATCGATGTGTTACACATGTCTAGTTTCAGGCAAGGCAAAGTAAACCTTCACATAGTGTATAAAACATAGAAATGCAGAATAAATAGGAGTGATCTCAACTCACATGTATCTATGTTGGGCTGTTGCAATTGAAGGGAGCAAGAACTGTGAAAAGTGCGCAATATTGAACTTTAGACATTGACAAAGCCCTAGACTGGAAAACTTCTATTATTGCATAGCTTTTTGCAAATTAAAGTTAGCTTCCTTTCAGACAGCACCACAGCACAGAAAATCAGAAGAACCAATAATCTGGTCTCTTTCAAGGGCTAGCATAAGCACATAAGAAATGTTTTTGTTCAATCATGATCATAACATTCTCAGAGTACTTGACAGTTACAGCATGTGTAGAATGAAGCATATCATATTCATATCGATCATTGGCCTCGAACACTAGCTTGAAATCTTAATTTGCTTAGATTTTTAGCTTCACTCAGTGTCAAAACCTGCAGAGCTTAGGTTAAAAAGGTCTCAGATTGGGAACAGTGTAACTCAACCAGCAAGATGCCGCCCGGAGAAGCTTTAAAACAACTAAAAACGGTCTTTGCGTAGCAGATTTTGGCATTTTAGAACCTCACTAATCTTTATTACGAGTCAGAGAAATCTTTGTCACAGAAACTCAGCACAAGTAATGGTAGAAAAGCAGAAAGAAAACTGGACATTCAAATGCAGTATGTCACGTTTCCAGTAAACGAAAACCTCTACAGTATCTCCGTATCTCTGCCAGATCTCACAAAGAGGAAAATCTTAGCGTAAATAATTCATAGGCAGAGCATAGCCAACCATAAAATATCTGCCTCACAGCATCCTTCAATGTACAGCCCAGAGCAGAGATAATAAACACAAATTAGCAATAAAATTTCAAAAATTGAAGGTGGAGTACTGATAGATAAAAACTAAAACAAGGAAGTTGCACTAAGTGGAGTTATTCTAGGCATCAATTAAGAAACATCTAAGTTTGCATGGGTGCAGCTGTATAGCCAAGCATGTAGATGAATGAGAACATAGTAGGAATCACCTTCACAAGAACATGATTGCGAGTATAGGCACTGATAGGTGGGGAAACAAGTTTTCAGCAATAAATTACAGAGTCAAAAACTAAGCAAGACGTAGAGGACAGAACAAGGAAGGTCTTTAATGATACACATGAACCTTTAATGTTAAAGCTTTACAGATACGTACACATTATGGACTACTGCAAAACAAAAAATGAAGAAAGAAAGATGACAGAGATTGATGCGTTTCGCACCTCTTCTAATGTTTGATTTAAAATCCAGTTGTTGCCTTTCTCTACACAAGTATTAAACATTGATTTATCAATGCACCCAGGAGATGTTTACTCAAAAAGCATAACATTTTAACCTTGAGGAACACTTGCAAATGTACATAGTTTCAAAGTCAAGTCAATAAAAAACTGATAGCTTCCACTTGCCTCTCAAAAAAGCTAGACAAAATTACTGAAATCCCATTCACGAAGTGGAATACTTATCACAGACACGAAAAACATGGAAACGTTTTAATTTTTAACATAGCTTTCAACAGAAACTGAGAGCGGTAGCCTATACGAAGCTGCAGGAATAGATTTTTCTTAGAGTCTTCTCACATCAGCAAGATAGCAAAATAATGCAAATTGCCATGCTCCAAATATTTCTAACTCACAGCAAGTGATTCATTATGAAGCTGCCTGTTAAGAGTTAACATAACAAGGGAGAGGGGAGTCTAAGATTTTTTACTGAGATAAAACGGCTAAAGCTGTTGCCGCACATTTTTGCGAGTCTAAACAGAATTTACCAAAGCATCTTTTAGTGCAAGTTTCATCATCATACCTGAAACAGGAGGTGTCATGCGGCCATTTTCTGACAGGGGGCAATGTCATTTTTTGTCACATTTTCGATTTTTTGGCTCCTATTTCACATCTGTTAAACTATTTTCAACGATTTTGGGCTTAAATGATAGCTTTCAACAAGCTCTTTCCGAAAACGTCTCATTTGAAAAAATTCATGCAGCAGGGGTCCTGAAAGCGGGGGTAAAGTCCAATTTTTTTTTTTGTTTTGGGACTTATAAAAATATAATAGAAGATATCAGGTTTTCTTAGTTAAGAACAGAATCCCTTCGTTATGAATCAACAAAAGACATCAGCTTTCAATTACCTAATGATGCTGAAAAACTGGGTCATAGTCAACGTCCAAAATACTAAAACCATACGCTACAAGATTGTAGGTTGTGCAAGAAACATTGAAAGTACCCAAACGTTTTTTTTACAAAGTTTAGCATGGCTAACTTCAACTGATGTTCCAACATCCCACACAGTTTCTGCTGCAATCTGTCTTGGCTTCACTGGTCACATTTCAGATGAGTATTACAACTACAAAGCTCTATACACTAACAGTGTACGAAGATCGTAACAAGCAATAGCCGAATAAGTTGGCAATTACTGGATGTACAGTATTCCTGACAGGCTTGATAACATGCAACACAGAAAGTAATGGTAGCTAGCAAGCTTAGAATCTTCGATGAAGCCAATTACATTGCTATTGAGCAATACATTAAACAAGTGATCTCTATGGGTTTTTTGCATTAGCTGATCTAAGCCTTTGCTTTTTACTCAATGGCACGATTTAGATTCCAAGTATATGTTCTAAAAAAACTTTCGTATGGAGTGGTGGATAGAAAACAGTGTTCTATTTTTCTTGAACTCATAATGAAATCAACCTCTTCAACCACTTGCTTTTCAAGATCAAAACAGAGTAATGGTCAAACAAACCAAGACTAATCCAAGCCACCCAGAGGCTCAGACATGAATAAATATTGCATCCCAAATTTGATGGACAAATTCGAGCAAAATTTTGCCAAGATAGGAAACCAATGCAGTATGCAGAGGACAAGACAAAAAATTTCACAAACGCAAATATATTCCCCACAAGCATAAATTTTGCTTTGATACGTCACGCAACCACGTCTACACATATAAAAAATTGTCATAACATTGAAAACTTTGTCAGCTGCTGTTGTATCATGAAATGTTTGAGACAGTATTTCAAACCATCTCCAGTGATGTCGCTCTCCTCGTGAATCGCATTTCGTCGCTTTACCCGAACAGATCCTGATTGTCCTCTTGAAACATCTCCAGAATATTCGTGCATCTGCTTGAAAGCCGTTTGTGACTCACCGATCTTTCCATCACAGTGCGATGCAGTCGAAAGTCTGTTTGAAGAATTGAACTCCGAGCAAACGACCTCCTCAAAAGAGTTGCTCATATCTTTCATTTCAAGAATTTTGTATGAATCTGCAGACAGTCGAAGAAAAGAGTGACCTGCAACAAGTAAGTCCTCTTTATGAGCAGATTTGACTTTCTTGCGAGAGGTCTTCATCATAGCGATAATACCCAACATGGTCGACCGCACCTAACGTACCTAATGCTCAACTAAAGGCAGCGAAAGGCTTCTGATGCTCTTACACACACCTTTATACACAAATACACACAGATGCCTAATGCATTGATTGACATACTGTGACCCCAATCTCACAAAGCTTTCACTGCATTTTGCTAACGCACATAGTCCGCGCGTCTTCAATAATTGATGATTTCAATAGACAAAGCATTTCTCTGATCTTGTTGCAAAAAAATCCTAGAAACATCAGCAAATGCATTCCATCGCGTGGAACCACGCAAAAAAAATTAAGCAGTTCTTTTTTCCAGCTTTCACAAAGAGATCGTGAACTGAAAAAGCTGACCAGGACAACATGCCAGCTTTTTTCTATCCCCTTGTATGGAACAGGAAAATGATCACTTTAAACTCAAAAAGATCATAAAAGTCAGGGCGGTGATCAATGGCACTAGAGATGATCGTAGCAGTCAGACTGACTGCAAAAATTATCCTTTAGGAAGATGTTGTTCATTGTGGAGATTAGCTCCAGCCATAAAGGCCACCACTTGGACTGATAGCTGTTACCATAAAGATCTGAGGTCCTCTAGGACTTGGAACCACCAGGAAGGATGATAAACTCACCAGGTGGTTGGGATCAGGTGCAGGCCCTTGAGTAAGCATCCCCTGCCTCCTGCAAGACTCCAGCCAAGTCCTCTGAAACCGTCCGCCCAGACAACTACCATGTCATAACACACAACCAGGAAGCAGAAAAGCTTAGAATTTTATGCTACAGAATAATATTCAGAATGCCTGAAGTGAAAGGGAGCAAACTGCAGGCAAACTGGATGAAGATATCTTTTCCCACTGTCCAGAATTTCACGGGATCATTGCTTGCTCTTCTCTCACTATTTCACAGATATTAACAAAAATAAAAAAATTAAATTAATAAAAATAATCGCAAACCTCTCATGTCAAATCTTGCAAGCCATAAACAACATCTTGCACTAGAAGCAATAAATGTCAGCATTTGGGACATAAATAATTCGAACTAAATACTGTTAGGCATCCACCTAGGATCACTGACGTTTACTGGCGAGGAAGAGGGACAAACTTTCTTTTGCAGGAATCTTCCCATAAACCTGATCCAACTATCAAAGTCACTGCATATCTAAACCAGCGACAAAAATACGAATTCATGGTCAAGTTATTAATGACACTCTAGCTTTTTATGGCAAAATTCATAGAAGGGCAACAAACATTGACGTTCATTTAATTGATTAAGTCAGTCTGTAATATCTTCAGAATTATTGCTTTCACAATGACTAATTGACAATCGCACCGTACTTGTTGTTAGAGATGAACGCAGCTTCGAAGATTCCGCTGAGGTTTAATAAATACAAATGATGTGCAGATACTAACTTTTTTCAAGCAACTTCTTTTGGTCCAGCAATAGGATGTAAAAAACTCAATTTTTTAACCCTCTGGATCCCTGGGGTCTGCCAGGCGGTTCCCCTGTTGGCATAGCTTCACTCAGCCAGCTGATTTCAAAAGCTCTTCCTCCAAATGGTGTATGTAGCCCTCGGAATTAGGATTTTCTACCTGCGGCCTTTTTTTGCCACTATGAAAACAAAATGTGACGGCATTTTTCTCATTACCACTGCAAAAACCAAAGCTGGCTTGGAAACCAACAACGTATTTAACAACCAGTAACTAGGTAAAATGAAAACCTTAGATGCAATAACGAAAGCAGAGCCTTTCTTCACCGATTGCTATCTACACTCATCTCTTGCAACATAACGAGGTGCAAATTTTGGTTCAATAAGTATCTTTTAATTGATGCAACTTTTATATCATCTTTCTTGTGTGTCTAATTATTGCAACATATATTAAGAAATGCTAACAAAATTATTGCACCAGGCATGCGTGTCAGAGTCACTTTTTTGGAGGAGTAATCTTGCGTTATATGTTCACAGACATGAAGCCGGCACAATGAATAAGCAGAACCAAAATAGATATGGCTTCGCAAAGTAGACATTCGCATCATGCAATTTTGTTGGCAGCCCTTAAGGGGTGCCCGTATTATTATTAAGTCCACTGCACATTTATGCCCATGGTGAACAACCAGGTGGGAAACCAATAAAACAATTGACATGCGCAACAAGCAATTCAAAGACATAGTACAACGTTGATTCTGCTCAAAGAAGAATGAACAGATAATGGTATCACAAATGACACCAACGCACTGTGACGCTGCCATCATCATAGTTTCTAGTACTGTCTTTAACAATCAGATGGTTTCCTAGTATAACCAAAGCCAGAGTTCAGAATGGTATCTTCAGTTGTGAAATATAGTGCGCCGATCAGTTAATTTAGATCAAGCATTTAGTAAGAAATTGATTGAAAGGTAAGTTTGCGCGTGTTTCGGGGAGTATAGCGTTGGCAGCATTTTTTGCCGCCATAAATGATTTTCCTGACGGCATTTACGACGGCAAAGCTGAATGCCGTCGTAAATTCCAAGGGCTGTGTATGGCATCTTGTGGCACTTGGCTGGTTCTCAGGGTTTACCGTGCGTGTACAACATAATTCGTCAGGACTTCTACAATGATATTTTCTGTTTCACGCGTGGAAACCTTTTGTAATTAGGGAATTTAGTTCTCCAGTTACATATCAAGGCGTGTAGCACACCTTTTTACTTCAAATTAAAATGCATAATTATGTCGCATGTTCAAAAACGCAGCTCAATTAATGATGCAGCTTAATAAAACATAGCTCATTTAATGACCAGACAAGTTTTTTACTTTTTTAACACAGCATACTTACTTTTTACAGGCCGCATTTGCTTCTATTTTTTTCTATTTTACGTCTTTTTTCAACATTGCTGATCATATGACACCCAAAATTCCATTTTTCCATAAAGCAAGCAACCCCCTGCTGGATAACATACAAAGTCTCATCTGCTTAAGATTTTCAGTTAAGTGGGTCCAAATTTTGGTCCCCTCAATAAACTGTTGTTTGCAATAATCTATAAGCATGAAACTTGGTGAGGAACATGATGACATCAAAGTTTGGTTCCAAATACTGCAGGTGGCAATG
>JAOBRC010206467.1:0-23046 GCA_027575255.1 Scolionema suvaense | reverse complement strand
AGGGGGATTTTCGAAAAAGCTGGGGGGGGGGGAATTTTGAATTTTCTGGGGAGTTACCAGGAAAGGGGTGGGGGCTGATTTTCTGGGGGGGGTTAACACCACGACGTTGCTATGCCTTAAAAACAGAGAATCATTAGTGGTTCTTTGGTCTGTTCAGGAAAATCAAACTCTCGAATTTTGTTGGTACTTGGCCGTTCTGGATTAGTAGTTGGGTGTACCTTGAATTCTTAACCTTTTTTTGTTCAAGCGTTTCGAAAACTCAAACATTGAAAGTTTAATTGCTTAAAACTTTTGTCAACTCAAAACCAAGAAAATGCGGGCACTGTTTTTTAGGGTTTTGAGGTCTATGATCTTTCGAGTGATACTCAATTTGTTGAATAAGATTTGTTGAGAGCTTGTAAAGACTAAAAAATAACAGGATTGTTCTTGCTGATCACTGGTATGCAACGTGCTTAATATAATATGCGTGTTACTTTGGCATGTTTAAAAAGCTTGAAGCTAAGTAACAACATAGCAACAGCAACATATTCAGTTAGTAAACAGTTTTGGAAACTCCACCCAAATTCGTTTGACAGAGTTTCGATGGTGATGAAAAAGTCTGGGTAGTGTTTTGTAATGAATCTGAGAAGCTTGTTTGAAAAATAAGAGCCTGTATTTTAGGCTTTATACACTTCAAATGCAGAAGTCTTGGTGTAGCCATGAACGCAGTATTACTATGTGGAAAGCTAAACATTGGTTAATAACGACTGGAAATTACTTTATTGTCGAATTAAGTTTTGAGTTAAATTAAGATTCTGATTTCCTATATTTGGACCTATGAAAATGATAAGATGACAGTCATTGGTGTATATTGGCCAGAAGTAAAAACGAGTACTCAGCCATTCGTTTTTCGTGTTTTCTTCCAGTATGAGGAAGGTGAAGAAGTTGTCTTATGGATGAACACTGTTGGTCCGTACCACAATCGACAGGAAACTTATGAATACTACTCACTGCCGTTCTGCAAGGGCTCAAAGAAAACCATCAGCCATTATCATGAAACTCTGGGAGAAGCTCTACAAGGTGTCGAGCTTGAGTTCAGTGGACTCGACATTCAATTCAAAAGTAAGGCTTTTATTTATTAAGTGCCGCTTCTTGTATTTGTTTTCTATCTTACAGATGTTATGCTGCTGTTGTGTTCAGTTATTTGTGGAGAAATAGATTTTAGTGTGTTGAATTGTGCTCGAGCTGGATGATAAATTTTGAGAGTCTTTGCTTGCCTGGTGCCTCCCAAATTCAAAATTTTCGGTCAGGCTTGTGCAACAAGCTTCTGTTAATATGCTTTTGACATGTTGAGAGGAAATATTTTTATATATGAGGAAGAGTGTTTGTTTTATTTTCGTTTTGCTGTTCTGCCTCCATCAATAGAGAAGAACACGTAGCTGACAATCCTGAGTTGATAAGGTTATAAGAATCCATGTTCCATGCTCTGATTTTTTAATTAATGATCTGCTCGCTGTTTCCGACATCAATATCTGACATGAATGTGTAATTTCTTTTTAATGATCAAGGTCCGAATTACAACTTGAAAACAGGTTCTCAGTTTTTACGCTTTGCAATTAGGGGTTCTAGGCGGATTTGTTTGCCCCATCGTGTGGGTCCCGGGCAGAGCTCGGCGAGCTTTCCTTATTTGAAGTCTCTTTGTGCCGAAGATTAGCTTACACTGAGGTTGAAACAAATACTTATCACAGATGCAAGGCTGAAAAAGCAAAAAAATCTATGATCCAGCATAGAATAATGAAAGGGTATCTTTAGAACACTAGCTATCTATAACATTTGGTACGGCCAGCTAGCTACCTGTATTTACTAGCAACTGTCCGTTTAGGCTCTGCCAACAGCTGGAACTATTGTGTCCATTCAAAGCATTGAACAGATCCTGATCGATAGTGCATAGTCCGGATGTCTCATAACGCTGTTTGTCTCATATTTTCTCAAGTACTATCTTTCGAAGCACATCTAAGCTGCCCTGATGGACATTTCGAGAATTTCCAGAGCATATTCTAGAGACTTGATAAGCCAATGAGTTTCCAACTCCACGGGAAAAGCTATGCGGTGGGGTATATATATGATGATATTTGCTTGTCATTTTTTCCATTATATCGAATCCAAAAACTAGAGACGAGGTTAGTTTGTGGTGACAGTTAAGGCCCAAATAGTTTCACAAACGTTACTACATAGAATTTCACGTGTTATATCAGCAAATCATTTGGGTCACACTTCTTGTTTAGATCAAAGCGACACTTGTAATTGCTTTACTGCAAGTATTCTGCATAGGCCGTAATTTACTTCATTCAGGATAGAAATTGATCATTCTGTGATGATGAAATTTTGTGGGAATAATCAACAAATTTATCATGAAGGAATCATAGGATTAGCTTCGCAATTTTATGTCCATTCACGGAAATCTGCTTCGCAGTTTCGGGAGTATGCGGCAGTTTGCTTCGCAAATTGCGAACTGCGAGTGCCTAATTCGCACCCTGATGATTTTTATATAAATCATTGCTGTCTTTTTCAGAAAATGTACCACTAAAGATATTTTGCAGCATCACCTTGGAGGATCCAATCTATGATGCTTTCTTGTATGCAATCCAGAATAAATACTGGTACCAAATGTATATAGGTGAGTGGTGCTTGTTTCCTACAAATTTTCCTCGATCCCTAATTTATTATCTTCAGTGAGAGGCATGTGGCCTAATTATTGTGATTGTTCCAAGTGAGAATAATCGAGCAGCTATATCCTAATGCTATCTTCGTCCTTGGATAATATTGATAGCAGTACCGATCATCATACTGTCATATTACTAGGAATAATTGTCACTAAATGTGATGCTGCCTTTTGCAATTCGGGCAAAAGACTGACTATGCCTCAATGCTGTGTATAAACATGGCAGCACTCTGGAGCATACGGATATTTTTCTGATTAAGAGCCACATGGTATTTGTCATGCACATTTGGCATATTCTTGCGACAACTACGCAGATTATAGTCACTTCCTAGAAGATCACTTGAATTCTACCAGTCATTGTTGATTTCATAGAAATTTGCATCGTCTAAAGCTCCCCCAGACCAAAAACCAAAAGATATCTTGCGCTCTGAATCAACCAAAAGCCATTCTGCAAGCCGAGCTTGCCAGCATAGCAATTGTTGGTAAAGTGCCATTGAATTATCTTCGTTTGCATTGAAATGCTGATACATTTTTTTTATTATGATAAATACTGTTGTCAATGCCTCTCATTTAGACTGTTGATCCGCACTACATAACTTTATCGTTTAGCTTTACTCCAAGCTCATTCCTTACATCTGTCATAGGTGGTAGAGTGACTTGGGTACATAGGCAAAGATTCCTGTGATTAACCAAAGAACGCGTCAAATTCTTCCTTTCGGCGGCTACGTCACAGACTTCACAACCCACTGCTACGGCTACCATTTTTGAGGTGATGCGGCGCAGCGGACCGAAGAGGATTTGGCTGTGAATTGCGCGAGGTCGCCGATGTTTTTACAAATTATACTTAGCAATGCGTAACCGCTAATCACAAAACAGCCTGCAATGAATTAGGATATAATTGGTCTTACAAGTCTGCAATGGTAATTCGGCTGAAGTTAAGCGATTCTGATAATATTCATTGAGTTTCACAGCCTGCTGCTGTTTTACCACTGAGCGGCAATGGCGACCGAGGTCTTCTAGCACCTCTTCCAAGATGGCTGCCGAGTATAGTCACGTGGCTTTCTGAAATGGAGAATTCGGAGCTTGCTTTGTTTATAAGGCATAGCCTTCCAGCGATGGTGATGATTTAAGTTCAGAGTACTCTACATGATTTCCAACAGAGAATTACCTTGAACCATGAAGTGTGATTATATTCTGATTGTTTTTAGGGGCAGCCAGTTGCATTCAAAAGTCAATAGCAACACAGAGCTAAAATAAAACAAGACTTGTCATGTGTGAGAGCATGTATGTGCGATTGGATGCCTAGGATGGAGCATGATTTTTGTCTTGCTTAAAAAGGTTTTTCGCAGATGTATACTGGAATTAGAAATTGGGACTTTTTTCTGTATGATGAGAATGAAAGTTTGATTATTAATTAAAACTCATTATTGCACAACACAGCGTAGCACTTCATGTCACTGAACGTAAATTCTTGGAGCGGTATTTATCAATCGGATTCTCAGATTATAGTATGAAAGCAAAGCAGAATAGTCCAGCTCAATAGTCTAGAAGCTGAGCAAATATGCTGTTGTTTTAATAGACCTTTCTTTCTCTAAACTTTTCTTGTTTTTACTTTGTTTCAGATGACCTGCCTATCTGGGGTAAGTTTATTCGTTGTCTCTTTCGGAAGATATTTATAGATCATCCAAGAAAAAGTTGGTCTCCTCAAGTATGTGGTTGCTGTTAACTGCTGCATGACAGATGGGAAGTGATCAATTAAGCAAATTAAAGAGCAATCGGATCATTGAATTGCCCCTCCATTGTTTAACATGTTTAATGATATATAACTGTAGTGTGAGCCTGAGCATTCTTGTGCCAGCAACTATTTGTATCTTGTAGATTTGAGCGTTAGATCGGAACTTTGAGGCTGATGGATCAGTCCATATTCTGACAGAATCCAAGCAATGCTTTTGCTTCCTTTTTTATGTTTATAATCAGCAGTATAAACAAGGCCCCTATCTTAATTTTGTGAGAGTCTTGTTTTTGCATTTTTAGTGGCCGGTTAGCTGCAGGCTATCTGTATGTGTCAACAAAAAAAGTGAAATATCAGTAGCATTAATCTTGTTGGTACTGTGCTTTTACCTCCAAACTGGTTTACTTTTTGTTCAAAAGGTACTGATGATTTGTATTTGATTGGTTCTGAAAGAATTTGAACTGGATCCGAAATTGAGGTGTCAGGATCAGTTCAAAGACGTTTTTTGAGAATGGTTTTATTTTCTGGTTTTAGTCTTTACTACTAAACTATTTTTATTGTATTAGTGGCATGCATGCATGCGCTTCTCGAAAAGCAATATTTCTGTTAGAGATAATTCTTTTACATGCTATGGGTAAACAGTCAGTTGACGGTAATAATTTCTCTGTCAGGTATCGTTGGCGAGGCTGGTGAAGGGGAAGATCATGTGTACATGTGGACTCATAAGAAAATAGATATTGGTTACAATGGCGATCAGGTGCGTATTTCGATGGGTTTGGTGTGGGTTTCATTTTCTGTAAGATTTACTGACCTCTGTTGCTTTTTGTGCTCTGTCACTCATGTCAGGCCCAATCAAGTCCTGGTTTTGAACTGATCAGAATAGTCGTGCTGTAACTTATTTTCCCAATACAAAAGCAATTTCCAGCCTGTAGTATTTATGTACAAAGATTTGCTGCTTTTTCACCTGCTGTAGCTGGTGACTCAGTAAACTTTGGTGATTTTGCTGATTATTGTTTGTGTCTTATACTTGTGACATCGGAGGTGCTGCTGGCAGTTTATTATTGAGCTGCAGTTCCTTTTTTCTTCAAACAATTTTATCCACCAACACCCCTATCCCCATCGTTCATGATCTTTTTAAGAGGTTGTTGCACTGTTTAGTTTGGTAATAGAAACACATTGCTATCGATAATCAATGATTTGTGAATAATTGGCCACTGATAGTTTTTTACAAAGTTGGCCTTTTTCCTTAGTGGATATTTTAAGCGTTCATAGTACCCGACCTGTTTACTGGCGAATGAGAATACCAGAATTTGGTAATTTTTTGTAGTTTTTCCGCTCCCAATCATAGCCTAGATTACAGCCACAGTTCCAAAAAGGTTTTGTGTGAGCCCTTCATTTTTTTAGTTTAGCCAATAATACTACTTTTGCTCTTCTATATATAGATTGTTGATGTGAACCTAACAAGTGAAACAAAAGTACGCCTTGTGAAAGGAGTTGTCATCCCATTCTCCTATAAGGTGAGATATACTTGTCATTGTTATTCTGTGGGTCTGTTTGCACCGAAAATTGTTTCTAACCCTTAGACAGCACAGTTTTAAAATGGCCCTCTGAAATTTGGACTTTTTCTAGAACTTTACATCTTCATACATCTGGATCTACAATCGCTCCTGAAGCGTAGTTTGAACTATTTGATGCATCATTATATAAACTTACGTACATACGGAGTTGTATGTGTGCATTTTCAGCATCATCGTGGCTGGTCAGGCATGCAAAAACATATTGCCTATCTATGGTTTGAGCTTTAAACTGCTCAGTTAACATGAACGTGCATCATCACAGATTTTTTCTTACGTCAATTATTCAATAAAAGACTGAGTTTTTATCTGGCTTACCTATGTTACTTGATACAGTATCTCTGTGAGGGCTGACCTTGGTTGGACCCGAGGGGGAAACTTCAGAATGTGGCCCTCAAAGAAGGCTAAAAAAAAATGCACTTCCCAGCTTCTGTTGTGAGCTTCTGACATACCAGAATTATTAGTAAAGGGGAGGCACATCTTTGCAATACCACTGGAAATCATAGAAGCTCTGAAACCAGAAGCACTCAGTCTCAGGCAAAAGCTGCAGAAACACTCTGAAAGGCTCATTGAAATGTTGTGGAAGGCACTTTTTCCTGAAAAATTGAAGAATTTGACGTCATTGCTTATTTCCTCTCTCTCACCAAAAACAAAGTTAAAAAGTGCAAGGTTGCTGTGGATATAATAGTGGCGTACAGTTTTTTCTGGATATGTTTAAGCCATGTCAAGAACAACAAAACAAACACACAGCGAAAACAACTGAAAAGCTTCTCCTTGAATAGGTTATCACATTTTTGTTCTTGTGTCCGATCTGTTCTAGATATGTTGGGCTTGCATGAAATTGATTATCATGATACAATAAAAAGTGACACAACCTACACACTGGCAGTACATGTGGAGAAATGTAGGAAATTTGCTGTGTCCAGGTAGAATTGATCATGAATATGCTGGGGGAAACTCACACCTAAAAGTATCAAAAGGACAGCTTTGCTGGCACCATTTCCACTACTTTTTTCAAGAAAACCAGCAAAGATTGAGTTTCAAAACTCAATATAAGGATTAAGTTTCTTTTGTCGAATATCGACGTATGGAGGGCTCTGGAAAAAAATCTGCTGTCAATATTTGATTCAGTATTCATGTATATATGTTGCTGATGCTGTCTCAGACAGGGCTTTTTTTCGGTGTGAATTTGTTCTAATATACAATTCTAAGATTCTGATGACTGTCCTTTAACTATTGTATGCATCGAATTTTCAGGTTAATTGGAAGCCATCAACTACCAATTATGAGCAGCGCTATGAGAAATACTTGGATCCAGGGTTTTTCCAACACAGGGTATGTCTTGTTTTGTTTTACCAGATTTGTATCTGCTTGAAATAAGAATGGTTCCATTTGTTTTTCCATCCATCTGTTTTCACTGAATTTGTGAGTAAGGTTGCAGAGGTGGAGTGAGGATAATTTTTTTGGTGAATGAAAATCTTTGTGTCCCTGTGATTATGAGCCTATGCTTCAGACTGGGTAAATTAATGTATTTTGCAAAGGCTTTTCAAATTAATGCATCATAATGGTTTGCTGTTCGTGTTGGGACTTGGACCTATATTATAGAAGAGGAACAAGTCTTTACTGGGTGAAGTGTACCTTTAATTTACATGCCTTGATTCATGGTTCAGTTACCTGAAACTGGGGAGAAGACTACTTTTGAAGAAAATATCAGAGTCGTTTCTTTAGCGTGTTGAGAACATGATATGAATGATTTGCAGGAATGATTCCACTATCCCGATCCCCCTACAGGTTGGGGTGGTGGCATCCACTTTAGGGGAGAGTCAGAAACTCCACTGTCCTATGGCGCATGGCAAGTACTCGAGCACTTTGTCATTCTTTCAGGTGACCCAACTTCCCATGCACAGCACCACTGGGGCCAGCGGGGGGGCCTCCCTCCCCCCCCCACACACACACACACACACACTTTTTGCCAAATTAAAGGTTTTTTTGACGGAATGATTTGTTTTTCACAACATTTTTTAAATTTTTGATTTTAGCCCCCCAGTTTAAACTTCGTGGCACCGTCCCTGCTTCCCTGGGGATCAAATTAGGGTATTTTTTCTAATCCTGAGTCAAAATGTGGGACAATGTTGACAGATGGCACAATGAAAACTTACTTGACTTTCTCAAGTTGAGTTTTGTACCTAATATCAGTAGTAATGAGGGATAAATTGGATTATATCTAGTGATTTGTAGCAAAAGGAAAAGCTGGGTTGTACTGCTTGTAATTGGGGTTGTTTAGACAGTTTCTCTTTTCAGACATGCAATTCTGCTTGTGCCAATGGTTCAGTAGCGTAGTGCTACTCTTTCTACTCTTTCTTCTTAACAGATTCATTGGTTCTCCATCTTCAATTCGTTCATGATGGTCATCTTCTTGGTTGGACTCGTCAGTATGATCCTGATGAGGACTTTGAGGAAAGATTATGCCCGGTACAGCAAGGAAGACGATCTTGATGATATGGTAAGAGTTCTGTATATCATTGCTTTATCTGTTGTAAAATGGTACGATTGGCTGAAAATTGCTTGAGTAAGTGCGCTTATCATGATAGCAAAGAAGGAGGGTGAAGGCATTGTCAAATTGTTTGGATTACAATGCATGGCTGTTTTTAAGGAAACTGATGCTGTCTGTGTTGTTTGTCATGTGCTTTATTGGGAAAGTTGGGTATTGGGCCTCATTGTTCGTTATGCAACCTTTAAAACGAGTGTTACTTGAGATTACTGCTTGGATTATCAGATGACAGTAGATGGCTATACCACACAATTTTCAGAGAATGCTCTGTACCTTATATTTATCATGACTCATGCATCGGGGAAATATTACTGAGTTTTCTTAAAACAAATCTGGGCCAATGACAAAGATGCTGCTGTCATTTGAATGTTGTTGCTGAATTGCAGGGCTGCGTTATAAGAAATTTGCGTTTAAGATTGTGAAGAGAACAGTAAACTGGTTTCCTCAGACTTATTGAAGAGATTAGCTAGGCATTGGAACATTATACAATATGTCAATGCCGTAGATCGAGTTTGGGAAACCTCATTGCTATTCTGGAGGTGAGTTTGCTGGCATGATTGAAATTCTGACATCTGTGTACTTTGCCTGTTTTAATTTTTTTTGTTTGGTTTTTCGTATGTGATTAGCATGACTTCGGTGATGAGTTTAACACACTTTTTGTTTATATATACGTACCAGGAGCGTGATCTTGGTGACGAGTATGGTTGGAAGCAGGTACATGGAGACGTCTTCCGAATGCCATCATTTCCCATGCTTCTCTCTGCTCTGGTTGGTTGTGGCTACCATCTTGCATTCGTAACAATGGTCGTCACTTTGTTCGTCATAATGGGTGATCTGTACATGGGCCGCGGATCTATCATGAGTACAATTATATTTGTATATGCGGCAGCCAGCCCAGTTGCTGGTTTCTTCGGTGGTTCATTATACTCACGACTAGGAGGTATGTGGCATAAGAAATACGCACCTGAATTTTTTGAAAGCAAAACTAGATCGAAAATGAAATTGACTGCGTTAAAAGTATATTTTAATTCAGGAACCTGGGGCTTTATTACATGTAAAAAGCTACTCTCATTCACGGGATACAGGTCTTCGAAGTTTCTAAGGGCAGGTATTATGTTTGATTACACTATATTCTCCAGACCATTGGTATGTTGAATATATCCTCTCAAGAACTCTTTCAACTGGTTGGTTGCTGTGGTAAGCAGCATCCCTAGTGATGGTCATAAGTGATGACATAGCTTAATTTGAATCAAGAGTGAATTGCGCATTAAGTAGCTGATATTTGAAGTAAGATTTTAGGACAACTGCTGAAGCTTTTCACCTGAAGTAAAGACCAAACTTTGTCATTTTTCGTATTCCATTAATTAATGAGTTAAATTTCATTTTTGACTATTGTATAGCTGGAATGAAATCTAAATATTGTTTTAAATGTGTGTTATGCTATGACATGCCTTTTACACTCTGCAAATTGCTGGTTCTGGCAGGAAGTTTTATAATGTGGAATTTTGAAAATATACCTGAGTTGAACTTTCATGCGATAGTTTCAGGCGATAGTTCCATTTTTATGGAAGCATTAGAAGCATTGTCTTTTGTAAAACTTCTGCCTGCTTGTGCTGTCTTGACATGTGACCAGCAAACACACCAAGCTCTGAAATACTTTAGATTATTTAAAATTGGCTTGCATCATACTAGTTATGGTGGATGTAATCACAAAAAGAATGTTTGAAAAATATATTGATAAGGGCTGGGTCTTTTTTATTAAAATTGTGGGTAGCATTGTCATATTGCGTCCAGGAATTTTAGTTAATTGGTGGTGTGTTCCACAGAGGAAGGTACAGTGCGGTATGTTGGTTGCATTGCATTCTGGATATTTGTATATGTCTCTACCTGTTGGTAAAATTTTCAAGAATGATCTGCTCTAACTACTTAATCTGCTGATGTGTAATATTGGGCACGTTGTCTCGTATGGACTTACATAGCAATGATATCCACCTACGACTTGCACTCATGAATACATTGGAAGCTACCGAATACTGAATTCAGGTATGAAGAGTCACTTAGTGAATTGAACAGTGGATGAATGCAGTTCATTGGTTCATGGAAGTGACCTGTCTCCAGTTTGTGAATCCCAGTATTAATGCTATGTTATTATTGTTCATCTAGGGAAACGATGGATCCAGCAAATGTTTTTGGGTGCATTCCTCCTTCCGTCTGTGGTGTGTGGCTCCACATTCATGATCAACTTTGTTGCCATGTACTACCATGCTTCAAGAGCGATTCCCTTTGGCACAATGGTAAGTGTGTTTGTTAGTTGACTTGCTCACATTACCTTAAGGGAAGAAATTATTTGCGGAAGATATTTTTGCCGAAGAAATTTTTGCAGGATTTATTTTTGCGATTTTGACCTTTTTTAGCAAAAATTTCTTCCGCAAACCTGTTAGTGGTAGGCCAATTGCAAAAAATTTCTTCCGCAAAATTTTTATGTCGAACCAATTGCAAAAACGTATTCCACAAACTTTTCGAAAAAGAAACTTTTAAGTATCCAGCGGCCCATTTAGAGTCATAAAGTCTTACTTTTTGTCATTCTTTGATGCTGTAAAGAACCGCTAACAGCTTTCTCAGTCCGACGAACATCTTACTCTTCGATCACAAAAATTGATACAGAACACTCAATCGCAAAAATTTCTTCCGCAAACCTGAACAAACAGCTTTCAATCGCAAAAATTTCTTCCGCAAATAATTTCTTCCCTTAAGGTACTAATTTTAACTATTGGACTGATGAGTTTTGTCTTCAATTAACCCTCATTATTAGTTTGAATCCCTAATTTGTTAGATTTTAATATATGCTTATCTGCATCTCAGAGGAGGCCTTCTTTTATATAAAAGTACAGTCGAACATCTAATAGCAGCCATATCTACTGCCAAGGTTAGGTAGCCGCCATTGGGAGGTGGCCGCTATTCCACTATTGAGAGGTTTACCAAAATGAGGGGAACTTCCTTTACTCTTTTTTTTTCATTTGGTGTGGTGCTAGGTGACCGCTAAACGCTATTGAGAGGTGGCCGCTTTTCGGAGGTGGCCTCTATTAGAGGCTCAACTGTATGCATGACTGAAAATGCATGCATCAGAATCTTGTGCACTTAGCCTGTTCTTTATCGAATCATTGAAGTTTGGTAATTTCTATCAGGCTTTCTTATTTTGTGTTCCCATGTTAGTTTTTATCAATGAATGGACATCAAAGAATAGCATAACTGCACTGTTGTTGTTTTGTTACAACATATCCTTTATGTGTGTGTCGTATTCATATTCAAGGCCAGAATCTTGTGTGAACCTAGAATTGAAAAATTGTGGATGCCCCTTGCAACCTCACTCATACAGGGTTCTAAGTCACGTTTTGCTGTCTTGAGTTTCAATCGATTAAAGACTTAAACCTCAAAATTGCAAGCATGTTGTCTTTTTCATTCCTGTGAGTGCATCACAGCTCAGAAACTATGGTTGATATATTTAACCATCTTGAAAAATTCTTATTATCAAATCAGACTAAGTTGACCAAGGAGGTCTATAAGTGTGCTTAGAATCATGTTGCTGCCATAATTTTGCCATATGTTTTAGAATATTGTTCTAAGTTCAACTATGTTGCTCACATCTTCGCGTTATTCGAACGTTCGAAGAGACCAAAATGCGACTTAGAACCGTTTTGATGAAATGCGATGCCTTTTAGACACCAGGGACCAGAAGTCCATTTTAAGTCCATTATTAGGACTTATAGCAGAATTGATTTCATGGCCTTAGAACTGTGTTCAAGATCAAAATTAAAGCTGTTTCCACGATACGCTCATTCGAAGAAACTTGATGGTTTATAGAACATATTTCAAGGAATGGAATGGTGATTAAAACCCAATTTTTGCCATGATGTGACTTAACCTGGTACGGTTGAAGTCGCGACCTGTTTGCATTTATTAAATCTGATATTGTATGTACTTTATTGCATGAAAATTTGCAGCATGAAAATTTCGTGGTTTCGCGGTCGAGTTCAAAAAACCATGAAATTAAACTGCCGCGAAAAACTGTATTTGGGGCCAACCGCATTATTAAAATGTACAAAAAATCCAGGTTTTAAACCGTAAAACGTTTTCTGTCTTTATATTTATTCAAAAACGAGTGAAAAATACGCTATTTTGGAACAAGCAAGTCATTACTTTTTTTATTTTTTACTAAGAACGCAAAGTTGAAATGCAGCGAAATTTGTATTTAAGCCCGAACCGCAAAATTAAAATGCTGCTGAAGTCGTGATTTTGCCTGAACCTCGAAATTAAAATGCTGTGAAATGCAACTTTGAGAAAAAAAAATGCGAAATTAAAATGACTGCAAAATTTTCATTCCGGGAAATTTTCATGCAATAAGTATATGACTATATCATTAAATCAGGAGCAAACAGGTGCATGTAACATGTGATTGGTAGCCTGCATGCAAGTGTTACGAATGAGAAATTCGGACGAACTCTGGTGCTTTGCCTCACCTTTGCTTGAAGTTATGCCATCCTATAATCTCCTGCTTGCTTATAGATCTGGAATTCAAACTATAGCCTTGTTTCTGCTCAATGATCAGGAAGTTTTGTAAATATGCTTTATTTCTGCTCAAAAATCTACATTTTAGCTTGTACTTTCGCATCTGCTGTACATACAGCTGCTTGTGTTTCACCCTGTGCAGATTTGTACTGATCTTCAACGTGCTACAACGTGACGAAATATGTTTGTACGCGCTCTTTTTGATCTAGGTTGCGATTGCCTGCATCTGTTTCTTTGTTATCCTTCCGCTGAACCTGGTTGGTACTGTTCTCGGAAGAAATATATTTGGTCAACCAAACTACCCTTGTCGTGTGCATGCCATGGCGCGGCCAATCCCGGAGAAGAAGTGGTTCATGGAACCTGGTGTCATCGTGCTTTTGGGGGGTGTACTACCCTTCGGTTCGATCTTCATCGAAATGTACTTCATCTTTACGTCATTTTGGGCTTACAAGATTTATTATGTATACGGCTTCATGCTTCTTGTGTTCCTGATCCTGGCAATTGTCACTGTGTGCGTCACGATCGTTTGCACGTACTTCTTGCTCAATGCTGAAGACTATCGCTGGTGAGTGAATGGTATTTTCATAGTGAGCACCCCTGCCTCCTGGGGGTGGCCAAATTTGTGGAATCTAGGTTCAGGGGGGAGTTGTAAAATTTTCAATTTCTGGGGGGTAGACATGTTTAGGGGGGAGTCAATTTTTCAGGGGGGAGTGGAGGCACTATGTACAACAACCTATTATAAAGTAATTTTAAGGGTGACCCAACTCATTGGCAGGAAAGTGTGATAGCGCTGTGAGATGTTGCCACCATGTTTTATGGGACTGTTTATTGTTCTGTTAAGGTTAAGGTATTGCTTTGTTGCTGTGATTACTGAAGACCGTGTTGTATGTTTTCTTTGTTAGTATGCAAGTAAAATATTTGTGATACTGACTGTAGGTAAAATGGGGCTCATTTTTGTTTCTGGCATCCACCTTAGTTCCTTTAAAGTTGCTGTGTCTACTGTATTGGTTTGGTATGGCTTACTGCCTGCAATGTTACGGCGTCAATATTTACATGTTCAGCCTCATGTTTTATGAAATGTTCAAATTTTTTCAGGCAATGGACGAGCTTTTTATCTGCTGCATCAACTGCTGCTTATGTGTATATGTACTCATTTTATTACTTCTTCTTCAAGACAAAGTAAGTGATCTGATGTTGTATAGAATAATAGTGTACTTCCAAGTGCTTTACAGCAAGGTTTTCTTTATCCTGCTGTTCATATATTTATATTTTATTTTGAGCATGTATGAGTTTCC
The DNA here is from genome assembly GCA_027575255.1 of Scolionema suvaense. Lineage (NCBI taxonomy): Eukaryota > Metazoa > Cnidaria > Hydrozoa > Limnomedusae > Olindiidae > Scolionema > Scolionema suvaense. The sequence continues at coordinate 8,627 of JAOBRC010206467.1, read as the reverse complement.
ATAGTTGCTTTGTATCTCCTCTCTACAACTGTAATGTCTATCAATAGTAATATTTTGTGATAATCTAGAAATTTACTCTTTGAAATTTATATGGGAAGAAGCTAAGAACATTCCGAGAAATGTTTATGTTATTGATGAAGCATTGTGAATTCCTATTTATTCGCTTTGCTTTTTAAATAAAAAAACGAGATATGCCAGTTTTTTTCTCTAGTCTGTTGCTGTTTATTATATAGAATCTATTTTTCATGCTGAATTGCATGCAACTGTATCTCATGAAACATTTTTGGATTTATTTTGACAGAATGTATGGGTTCTTTCAAACCATCTTCTACTTTGGTTATATGGCTCTGTTCAGCTTAGCGTTGGGTATTATGTGTGGTAAGTGTGACCATTCATATCTCTTTCTTCTGCAATATTCTGTGAAAATGTATGTGGCCCACTCACTCAACCAAAATGGTACGAAATGTGGTAGCTCATTCACATTGATTTGAATTAAGGTGCGTCATTTGCATGGTTTAAATGACTGTTCTATCGACTATGATTTTTACATTGCAGCTTGCCAGCCGGCGCTGAACTGACATACGTTCTGCTAGAAATAACTTTCCATGTATTGAAGCCGTTCTCGTTCTTTGAATTTCTGCCATATTTGCATTGGCATCATATATTTTTTCCTGCTGACTCCGAGATGCTACTAGAGAATACTTCCCAAGAAGGTCTCACTGTAGTTAGTTCTCAGAAGTATATTATTTGGCCATGTTTTGCCATCTCCGCTTCGTGCAGACAATATACGTCATAATTGCATGGTGTCGACCCCCTCCCCCCGCCCCTATTTTAAGGGGAGACCTAATCGATATGACGTATCATATTGAAGGGGAGACCTAAAGATTTCTTGAGAATAGGTGGGACCAATTGTTAATGGGGACCTCCGTTGTTTATTGCTGGAAATATGTTTCTCGGCCTCTACTTGTGCAATATTGAGATTGTTAAATGTTACCAAGCAGACTACTTTGTTCTTTATTACATTGTCTTAGATGTCTTATGTGTATTAGTTCACGATCCCCATGATTGTGGACCCACGTTCACCAATCAATTAGTACCAAAGGAAAATGTTGGAAGTTACAAGTTCAATCTTTTTGTGATTAGTTTCCTCAGGACCAGGAACTTATTTTGCTCAGATGGATTATAGAACTATGGCTTGGGCAATCAGAAGAAACGAAAGGTAAATTAGATTTAGCAGAGTAGTATTATGCTTATTGCTATATAATTAAATTAATTAGTGTAATAAGAGCATTGCGTTTATTGTACTTATTGCATTGGGATATCCATTGACGAGTGAGGTGTGACACTTCCGCAAAATGAAAAGGTTGATCAACTGGGTGGGTACCTCACTTATGCGATACTTCCATTTAACGTGTAGGGTCTCTAGTTAAACATGCTTTATGGAATATGGTAGTTCAGTTGTAATTGTTTCATTTTAGCTGGAAAAAGGTTTCTTCTGTTACAAACTCTTTACTCCTTGTCCTTTACTTTAATATTTTCTAAGTAGTAAACGCAGTTTTTGGTGTGACCAGCAAGAAAAAGGTCAGTGTTCAATCGTTTCTTCTGGGTCCTATTTTTCCCCTTTGTTCAAATACATTGGCTCTGTTCAACTTTCTTTATTTTTACATAGTTATTCAGTGTACTTAGCACCTTCATTGTTCTAATAAACTTTGAATCCTTTGACACTGACTAGTGTAAAACCCTTAATACGCATATATATTGCTTTTAGTGATGGTCTGTCAAGACTTGTGGGGCTTCGCCCTGCGTATTGAAATAAGGGGGGACGTCAGGAAATATCTCATTGCGGGGGCCTACATGTAGGGGGGGGGGGACCTAAATTTTTATTTTCATAGTGTCTATTTTTATAGACACTATGAATTATGTATGCATTGGCCCACGTGTGAAATTTGTTATAGGACAATAGGTTGCTCTTTCTTTTGGAGGTACTAGAGAGTTTTGCTCTGTAATTCGTGTGTATTGTTTTTAGGGACGTTCGGTTATGTCGGCACCAGCATGTTTGTCAAAACTATCTACTCAACAGTAAAAATTGATTAACTATTTGAATTTGTCACCGACGTTCCTGTGCTGGTCACCGATTCCCCCTGTCTTGACACTGTACGGATCTTTATATATGCGGACCTTCTGGAAGCTTCAACAGAGTGTTGGCTTATTCATCTCATCGTTGGTGCATGGTGAAGAAAATGTTGTAATATGCGGAATTATTATTGTTCAATTAGCTGTGTAGAATGTGAGCTATAGGTAGCTCATGTAAACAAATTGACTGAATTTGCTGGGGAACTTTTTGTACTGTAGAAATGTTTGTGCAGTCACGAGCAAGCATGACTGTATAGCTGAAGTGACGTATTTACACGACGGATGTCGCACGACAGGCGACTTTGGAATGTGCATGTTGTTAAGTTATTGGAAATCTGTTTACTCTCGTGTCGATACTTTTTATCGTATGCTATTTACAAGAAATGCATTGCACTGGTTTCCGGCATTGTCTTCAGTTGTCATTCGTTGACGAGAATCTGGTGCAAGAATTGGCCACGTGCTTTCAATGATCACGAGTTTGTTTTCTTTTTCATAGTTAGTTTGAGAAGTTGTTGTTCGTCTTCTGTATGTTATGTTGACTGTTATATTAGCACTAGTAAAATAGGGTTTTTTCTGGCTGTCCCTGAAGATTTGAATGACCCTTATAAACCCTCTTTATTTAGTTAGATTTGCTGTATTTTATGTGATACAATAAAACGTTCTTCCTTTTGATCCTTACAACGTAAATTTGTCCGGACCATGGGTTTTCCTCCCGTCAGCAATTTCTAAAGTCATCCCTGAGCGAATTTGCTACCTTTTGTATGTGTACTTTATTCGGAAAAATCTTTCGCGGGAGAAACTTTCGTGAAATTCGTGAATTTGGGCCTATGCACGAAAGTTTGTCTCGAGAAAATGTTTAGAAACTTCTGCGCACAAAAGTTTATCTCGCAATTTATTTTTTTTTTTCAAACTTACAATTTTGCAAAAATTTGCAAAGTCAAATCTTCCTTTTAGTTGGAGAAGAGAGTCAAGACCTCGTGAACTCGCAAAGTGCTTTCTTTTCGCCAAAGTTTATCATGAAATTTTTTAGATTTACCGATTCGCGAAGTTTATCCGAAAGATTTCGTAAGTTTTCGACCTCGCAAACGTTTCTCCATATGAAGTAATATCATTAAATTGTGTTTGGAACTAAATTGCACGTCAGAACGCCAAAAGTTGGATTTATGACTTTCTGCTATAGTTGGAAGAAGTCGTTCGCTGCATTGTCGTGTCGTGTTGGCGTTTTGTCATCGGAAACCATGTTCTTTTTCTGACATTGCACGGCTGTTCGGTTCATTTTGCATATCAGTCCTTGTGGTATCCAAGGAGAAGACTTCATGCTCAGATTAGGATGATTGAGTATTAGGGCCTATTTCTGCTCATTTGTCTGAAGCTTTTTTCTTTTGTTTTGTTGCATTTGATATTTGTACTATTTACTGTTTACAACCAATGCATGAATCTGCATTTTCTGTTGCTTTGTACTTGCTGTTCAGACCAGTTTCTCAGAAGAATCCAGAGAAGCGGGGATTTGGATCTTATTTAGTCAGGACGTTTGCTTGGCATCGTTTGAATTCGTCTAGGGACTTGAACGAAGTTAGATATCCACAGATGTTATTTGAATTGTTCCACCACACTTAAAATGTTAAATCGATCGTCCAGATCGACCATTTTTCCTAAATGCATAGCTTGCTTGCATGTATCGTGAACGCGATCTATCTTCCTTTTTAATGTGCCCATGCTGTTTATGTCCCTATCGATCACTGCTGTCCAATTTTGTCAACATTCTCTTGTCGGCATTGAATGTGTATGATCATCTACCAATCATTAGCTTTTACCAAATCACGTGACTGTCTCGATGTTTATTGACGGAGAAAAAGATAATCTTTTCCAGTTGCGCATTGGCTTTGTTCTAAGTTGGGTTTTTTTTTCTACGTCAATTTTGCTAGAAAAAGTATTCTTCTGAATTAAACGAAAACTTTAAAAACAAGCAAACGCTCTCGACCGCTTCCATTAGTTTTAAAATGAAAACTTCATTCCTGATCTTCCTCCAAAAATTGCGTTTCATGACGGCCAAGATTTTCATTATTTTTGCTGCTTGACTGGCACCCTTATTTGTCGTTTTACAAGTGATAGTACTAGCTTAGAGCAAGGTGAAGAAATGAAAATCAGCACATATCGGTACTCTTGTTTGAAGAATTATGATGCCTGTAGGTACTGATGGCAATGAGGATTTTTTAGTATTTCCCCACTTAGTTTTAGTCTTAAGTTTTGTGCTAGTCCACGTTCACCTGTATGATTTGCAGTGTTCATTACTTCGTTCTTATAGACAACTTTACTGATATTTCTCGCTTGTCCACATTTGGTTGTGCCTTGCTAAATGTTGAGTTTTATGTATCTACATGTATTAACCTTATAGACTCTATATAGAAGATGTTTGGTGCATGGGTTCTACTAGCTTCATATTTCCTGCTGAATTATGGTGACGCAGCGTCGCCTGGTCGATCCTTTATCATCAGTCATGAACGCAACTGTTTTTTGAAGGACGGGGAATGTTTCCGATATATTTCGGGCGGTATGCATTACTTTCGTATTCCATCTTATTACTGGTCTGACCGTCTGCATAAAGCAAAGATGCTTGGTTTGAATGCCATCCAAACATACGTGGCATGGAACGTTCATGAACCGTATCCTGGTCAGTATGATTTCTCGGATCAGCAAGATTTGTTTCATTTCTTAGAACTAGCTGCGAGAGAAGACCTGCTTGTCATTCTGCGGCCGGGCCCATATATTGATGCTGAGTGGGAATTTGGGGGATTTCCCTGGTGGCTGGCCAAAAATGCGTCAATGGTTTTCCGAACATCCGAGGATTCAGCCTATTTGGCTGCTGTGCAGAGGTGGCTTAAACAGCTATTGACTAGAATGACTCCGTATTTGTATAAAAATGGCGGACCTGTGATTGCATTTCAAGTGGAAAACGAGTACGGTAACTACTATTCGTGCGATAAGAAGTACATGTCATGGCTGAATGATCTGATCGCTTCAATTGTTGGCAGAGATGTAGTTTTATTTACAACGGACGGATATACTGATGATTATATGAGATGCGGAACTTCTCCTGAAATTTTCGCCACCATTGATTTTGGAACAGAGATCGACGCTGCTCAGGCATTTCTTCAGCAACGCAAGTATCAGCCATCTGGTCCTCTTGTCAATTCCGAGTACTACACAGGGTGGCTAGATTACTGGGGCCAACCTCATCAAAGGCGTAATGCGTCATCCATTGCCTTGCACTTAGACAAGATTCTGGCCTTGAACGCGTCAGTAAATTTATACATGCTGATAGGTGGCACGAACTTCGGATTTATGAACGGTGCTGACTTGGCACCATCCTATAAACCAGTCCCAACAAGCTATGACTATGATGCGCCGCTATCGGAAGCCGGCAATATGACTGATAAGTATTTTGCTATACGTGAAGTCATCAGAAAGTACAATCCTCTCCCTCCTGGTCCTCTGCCTGAACCTGTCAAAGTAAGCAGCTTTGGTAAATTTCCAATCCAATCAGTGGTCGACTTATCTTCCATGATTCAACTTCTCTACGCCAATGGCAGCCAAATTGTATCAGAGTACCCACGGTCAATGGAAGATTATAATATTGGCTATGGTTTCGTCGTTTACAGAACATACCTACCCCACATTCAAGAGAAATCGCCTTCGCGGGTATTGCATTTTGAGAACACTCATGATTTTGCCATCATACTTGTGGATGGCGTCGTGCAAGTGTCAGTTTTCGGCCAGAGTTCGTTTTCCGTTACGGTCCCTGCAAACAGTTCTCGTTTGGATATACTTGTTGAAAACGAGGGACGACTTGCCTATGCTAGAAAAGGAATCCATTATTTACCTGATCGAAAAGGAGTACTTGCTAATGTTACAGATAATGGAGTTGTGCTGCGCAAATGGGAGATTTATCCCATTACTGATGAAACGTTCTCCCATATCCACGTTCTTCTGGAACAGGGTCGCATTCCGTTTGATGATACCAGAAAGTCGATGTCCACTGGTCCTGCCTTCTATTTCTCTTGGCTTTCTCTCCACAATGTCACCGATACATTTCTGAAGACGAACGATCTCATTAAAGGACAAGCTGTAGTGTATTCCACATCTGTCACTAACTTGGGTCGATATTGGCCTAGTAAAGGCCCTCAGGAAACACTGTATGTACCCAAACCTGCTCTCGTGGATGGTGCGAATGTAATCCTTTTCTTCGAAATCGGTGGTGCATCATGTGACATTCGTGTAAAGAACTGTGGATTCGAATTCGTCGATAAACCAATCTTCCAATGATGGCTGGTAGACAGAAAATATTTTTTGTAGAGTTTTTGGAATGAAGATTATATGATATTTTGAATTTTTTTATATGCACCTCCAATGAGATAATTTTTATCACTTGTTTGCTGTGTGTTTCGTTTTGGCTTCTGTGTGTTTTGGGACTACTATATGTTCTGCGCTGGTCGCAGTTGGGAAAAGGCCTGTCGGAACTACTGTCAACTCTTCAATTAGCGGACACCATCTGGGATGTGTCAGTATCAGAAGGGTCTCCCTTTTAGAAAGTATCTTAGCTATAACGTTTTGACTAGACAGCGATCGATTGGGGAAAATGAATTTGTCCGCCTTTTTAAGGTGTCCGCTAATTAGAGAGTTCACTGTATGCTCTTTTCACAATCTCCATAGTTTGCTTGGCTGTAATACCTTATAGAATGGAAAGTTGCTGATAGAGTTTTCCAGCACAATTGTTTTCTGCATCATTCAAGCAAAGTCTGCTTGCGTTTCAAAGCTCAATTCAAGATTGAGTTTTACCACCGTTTACCGATGCTAGAAAAGTGCTTGCATAAATGCATGACCAAAAGCAATACCAGTTGGAGGAGAACATCTCTATAATTTTGGGTTCATAGATACATAAGACAGTTCGTCTAAAATCGTTTGAATGGGGGTTTTGTAAGTTGCCTGATGAAACCTAAATGTTCTTCTCTTGCCAATTCTGGCATTCCAGATGCCGCATCTGAAGACTCCTCCGACCTTTCGATCTCCAACCTCCGACATTTACAATACCCCGTTTGAATGCTTCTGTCTGCATAACTCTTGATCTCGTTAATCCGATCAAAAATAGATTGAATAAATACTGGCATCAAGTTACAACTAGTTGTTGTTTTTGATAAGATTGGTGGAGAAAACTGGATCAAGAGAACGAATCTTCACGCCCCAAGGCTTCTTGTTCTTTGAGCACGAAATAGGAAAATACCCGAATAAAACGAATTTTGTTGTTATTTTCCTATGTCGTAAAATAAAAAAACAAGAAGACGAATTTTACTCCTCCTTGTGTGTTGTAACATAAGACTTCTGATTGGCATGAAAATACCAAATCATTCAGATACCTTTGTAGAAACAATGCTGTCTATACATTTCTGGACGTACTTGAGTCTGGAGAATGAACAATTTACGACAGGAGGACTGCTACATGTCACATCTGTTCTTCATGTACTAATGGAATAACAGGGTGTCCACGGAGGCTGGAAAAGCTGGAAAAAGGGCCTTTTTTCAGATTTTGGCTGGAAAAGCTGGAAAAGAACCACTTTGCTGCTGCCAGGCTGGAAAAGCTGGAATTTCATTTTTTACTACTCTGTCAATTTTTTTATTGATCATTACGTTCCCTGCTTCATTAACATGTCTCACCTCTCATGTTCATGTTCTGCACTGAAAAATAGACTTTTCTTGTGGATTCGATTGGAGTGTGTTTAGCAGAGCAGAAGCATGAACTGCACAACTCCGGGGGTGGCAATATATCGACGCTGTGTATGCAGTTTCCCAGATCTTCCAGTTGTCTTTTTTTATACTCTTTGATATTAAGGAAAGGTTTGAGTCCTTTATATTGTATGATGAGTCCCTCAAAGGGGATTTTTATTGTATGGTGCCTGAAAGCTCTTCAATTCATAGTGCTTTTTCAGTGCGTTGAGTAATGTTCATGGCACAATGCCATCTACCTAATATGCCTTGCCAAATGGGTTCGGAAAGTGTGGGTAACGAAGTAATATTTGAAGCTAGAAATGTTAAAGTTTTTATCCTGGGCTGATTGAATAACTATTTTTGATCTGTCCGTAAGTTTTGAGAACACTTGTATCAATCAATTTGCATTGTTTGTCCTAAGTATACCCTGAGGAGAAATTTTTGTGTTTCAATCACTGAATGTGATTTCTTTCCTGTAACTTGATGTGTAAGTCCATATTATTGATCAATCGGAAACTGGGTTTGTAGGTACACCTTTTTTTATAAGCATAAAGCTTATAAGCATATTGAAGCTGAGATTGTTGAAAAAATTAAGCATGATTTAAGCATACACCAAGGCTGAGACTGAGGTTCACCAGTAATTACTTTGTACGAACCTTGTTTCTTCTGGTTTTGCAAAACTTACTTTGTTGCTGTTGCACATAGTTTTACGGAACCATTTCAATATGTTTTCT
>JAOBRC010206356.1:0-15203 GCA_027575255.1 Scolionema suvaense | reverse complement strand
AGTTTCAAGTGCCAACTTCAAGACCTTGGCTAATCATCTCCCTCGCAGGTGGAATATGAAAAAGTAATGGTGTGACGTTAAGTCGTCTGTTCTGTATGTTTGTAAAGTGTTTTGTAAGTATAGTGAGTACACCTGTCTGTAAAGTGAAAAAAGTGTCTCTCGGTAGTTAAGAACTCTACGAAATAGACCTTTTCGAAAATCGTCATCATGCAATGCATTGTGGGATGGCCAGGATGCAAATCTCATTTAGATGGTAACTGAAAACCCTGAAAGGGATCCTTTTAATTCCTACAGGGCGTATGTAATTACAGACAACAGCGTAATTGGAAATGGCACAAGACCATTTGCTTTTGTCACTGCGAAATTTAATTTAATGTGTTCCCCTGGCAATCCCACAATGCAGTGCAAGACGATTTGTGAAAATGTATATTCATACATGAAGATTCAGGCCTTAAAATGGTTGCTGATGCTCAATATCTTCCAACGAAGCTTCCTCCAGATGTTCAGTCTTGGGCAGCAACGAAGTTTCACTAGATCGTTCTATACATTGTAGAATGCAGACCGTCCAACATTTTGGCTGCAGGCTGGCTCGGGCACAGTCAACTGACACCTTTCCAAGGAATCAAATGCAATTTTATTACCTCATTGTGAGTGAGATAATCGAAGAAGAAATCATTAGTTACGTTCTCTCATAGAATGCATGGAAATAAAGCACAGTATCTAATCTGTGCAGGATGGGTGTTCGTGAAGAAATTGGGAACAAAATAAAAATCTCGAATGCATGATACATAGCGAACAAGAGAAAGTTCAAAATACTCCAGAATTCATTTTTATTGATCCGCCATGTTCTTCATTAGTCTGCAATGCACGCCTCTCAGAAAGTCGAATAAATCTATCACGATGCTTAAATGACGTTAATATCGCTGTCCCAGATTGAATATCGAAAATCTCACTATTATGGACTTCAGGCCACACGATAGCCAGTGAATACAAATTCTAGTTTTCGGGTTATACAGTTTTACGCCTTAGAACTGAAACGAAACGAAAAATTATGAAGAAAAGTGGGCAAATAGATTAGTGAACGTCTGAAACGTCTTTGCATCGTTTTTTTGGAACACAATATCATATCATATGCTACATATGATATTGAATACAACGCATTTTGCATCATCACACTTCCACTGCACGTGTTAGGTTATCGCTTTGAACTGACGTGATCACAATGAGGCTGTACAATCCAAGGAATCTGATTTCAACAGAATACAGTGTTTTCACTTTCAGACGGGTTGAAATATAGCTATCAACATAAGCTTGATACTTGAAAATGAATGGCCAGATTCATCAAAATCTGACATGTGCATTCTATGATTGATTCTTTAATGGCCCAGTAAGAAGGACTCTTTGCATTTCAGCCGCCTCTCACTGTGATGCTAGAAAATATGTTAGAAAAGTAGCCGCCTTGGCAACACACAGGCTACAATTCGTGAGAGACAATGTACATTAATGATGTTTAATTGTTGTTTTGTCAAGTACCGTCTTGTCCTGCTCACAGTGTCACACTTGCGTCACATCCATTACTCACTACTATGTCATAATAATATGTTCATACTGTTTGTTTCTGTGTAAGCACGGTGCAAGCAAGCCTGTCTGCTATGATGTACTCACTGTCCGTGAATGATAGGCTATTGAAAATTCAGATTTTCTAGATGTTTTCTAGTCAAAGTTTGTAATTTCTTCTAAATACTTCCAGATAATAGAGCTGCCTTTGGCACCCAATGGTGCGTGAAAAGTCAAACTTGATGACATGTTTGAAGAACAGATATCTACGTCGAATGACATGTAGCTTGTTTACTCCTGCCAAAGTGGTTCAGAAGTTAGGACCGAACATAGTTCAAGAAAAATTCTGAAAAATATTTTGAGTCATTTCACCACGTTTAGCCTTGTGGATTCTACGGGTCAGTAGATTGGAGTCTTGTCCTTCACGCAAAGATGCTATAGAAATTGTAAATGTCTACATTTACCCGAACAAACAATTTAACAGAAGAAAGCGTACTGAACAAAAGCATAAAACATTGAAACTAATGCCTTGAAGCAGCTTGCTCACAGTCATCGACGAACCAACAAAAATTCTGCACGACCACTGTGTTCAGATTCATTATTTGATTCAAGACCTATAGGAAGACCCAATCCAGGATCTTACCAGCTTTAGAGAATAAAAGTTAAACCTTTCAGTATAACTAGCAACATTCACAGGCTATTGAGTGCCAAGATAATAAAACATTGGTGTTCTCTGCATATCAACCATCGCTCTTGAAAAATTGAAGAATAAAAATACACTATTGGATTTAAATTAGGTTCAGCAGCAATAGAGATTTAGCAGAAATAAAGATACGGCTGTACGTTCTTGCATGATAATAGTCCCTAACCTGTAAGGATAGACGAGTAGAGAAACGTTCTTGCTCGGCAAGAATACACACGTTATGCTTTGAAGAGCCAGAGGTGGAATTCTTACCGGGAGGGTTCCAGATTCCTGTCCGAGAAATGAATACTTTTCTATTCGCACTATGAAGCAAAGTAAGCTAGGAAAGTATGTTTATACCAAATTTTGTTGTACATCTATCAGGTACATCATTTACTTTTCATTGGCATACATTCAAACATTCCTGGAGACTTCAGATGCTGATGAGGACGCTTTTTGAATTGCTGAAAAAAGCTGCTGCGAAATTACTAAATTTCTTCCATTCTCATCAATCTTTAGGCATCGACTGGTTAGCATGAAAGCCTCACAGATTAAGACAGACAAAATTCAGTAATTTCTCGGCAGATTCGTGCGGAGACAAGTGAAGCAACTGACTTTAACTATTCTTCAGAGATAGTTGGAGGCAGTAAAAGTGTTTTGCCAAGAAAATACGCAAGACTGTTGAATAAAGGGAGCCGGACCCACCATACCCTCTTCTGGATCTGCCTCGCTCTGAGGACAGGCTTGATGCACCAACAATATACATGCATGTCTGTGTGGAAACATCCATGTTTGCTTTTATTTATGGCGTGTATCATGACTCTGAATGAGTGTTTAATTTGACTTTTTAGCCCTGTCCTTTCGTAAGGGTGAGGTTTTCCTTTGCACCATCTAAAAGTGGAAAGTCAATTGATAACCTATGAACTTTCGATGCAAAGACTTTGCCAACGTCAAAGACAAGAGAGAACTGCTTTAGAGTACAAACTGATATCATGAAAGTTAAACGCACTTTTCGATTTTCATCGATTACAATCGTGGTTGCAAATTGGAGTCATAGATTATAGTTGGCAGATTCCTACATGGAGCCTACCATTCTTAATAATGTGTTTCTTTCCGAGGTTGGCGAGTTTCTTCTATTTTTCAGTCACGTGACGTTTACTGATGGCTTCAACGTAAATAGCAAAATTATTTCCTGCGCTGTCCAGCCAAAACCCCTCGGAAAAATTCAACCGCCAGTCATTGTTGTTCTGCACCATATAAAGGTAAGTAATATGATGTGCACGTTTATTCAAAAGTAGTTGAATTGTAGCACAGTTAACTATTTTTATGTGCATGATGCTCTTTTCTTTTATCGAAAATGGAAATACTTTCCTCACTTCCATGAGGCTATGAACTATACCGTCCTTCAAGTACATGTAGGAAATGCACGAGAAAGCAACTGTAACAGTAGTACAAAAAGTTCTTCAAATCTCGTAGTATCAGGGAGAAAATGCACCGAACATAAGTCTTTGTGGGGGAAAGTTAAATCTGCCACAAGCGCCCCCTGCTATTAAAAAAGGCTACATTTAGTTCATGCTGTTTTTGTAAACTGTGATTCTAACTTTCTGCAGACTGATTGGAGGGTACCTACATTTAACTTACTGCGCGCTTAACGAAGGATTAAATGGTAGACACAATTCGATACTTTGACCTACAACTTGTAACTTAACGATACAACTTCAGAACTGCATGTGACCAGTCTCGAACTGCCTGAATCCCGTAGCAAATATGTTCTTTATACTAGCGTATCGAACATTCTGTTAAATCTAAATGTCAATACACCTTTTCACAGTTTCGATACTACGCCTGGACTTTTTGGGTGGAACCGTTAATTATTCATACTCTTGGGTGCCTAATAAACGGGGGAGGGGGTAGAAAATTCCTAAAATTTTAATAAACGGGGGGGGTTGTAAATTATAGAAAAATATTAGAAAGAGGAAGATAGGCATTTTTTATTGCAGCACATTCAGGATATATTTTAATATAAAACGTGACAGAAGATTGATATATTAAGCTCTCATAAATAAGTTATAAATGAAAGTACTGTAAGTAATAGTCTAGCTAAAAATATTATCAAAAATGTTTCATAAGACATTTCGCAAATTCAATAAACAGGGGGTCCTACAAGGTCTGGGTGCTTGGAAAAAATCGGCAAATTAGGCACCCAGGAGGAACCAGATTTTTGCATGAAAGTATTGCTTAGCATTAATCGTAGTCTTCCTGTACCTATTCTTGATTAATACATTGATATTTTCCAATGTAACAAGGTTCGTTTGAAAATGTCATTGCTTTTTTGACATTGGCACCAGTCAAAAATTATAATGCTAAAAGTTCGTATCACACTACAGTTTTTAGTTTTTTTTGCATTTCTCAAGTCCTTAAAGGGGAACAATGGTCAAAAATGAAATTTTAACGGATGATAGGGCTCAACAAAACATAACGTACAGTTTTCATTTCATGACGAAAGCTTATGTAGTTCTGGAGAGATATAGTCTAAATGTTGGTTGCTGAACAGTATCTGCTATCTTGCCACTAATTATGCGCGACTTCACTGGTGTCACACTCAAATTATCCATACTTTGTCTCCGAAGCACTTAACATTGAATTATCGTAAAGGGTTGTCTGGTTCATTTCATCATAGAGCTAAGCAATATGCTTAAGATCCAGGAAAGAAAATAACATAAGCATTTGTGTTACTAAGGAGATAGCAATGCTTAGCAACGGCCTCCAATGACTTCATGAAAAGTTGAAAAAATCAAAATGGTAGCTGCTAGACTATGAGAGCGAATATCTCCGGAACTAAGCAAGTTTTTGTTGTGATGTGAATGGGAAATTGCACCTTTTGTGCTATTCCATCATCTGTTAAAATTTCATTTTTGACCTATGTTCCCCTTCAAAAAGCTTTGGAAAAGGCGCGAAGTTTCAGGGTCATAGCGCATGTACTTCCTGTGACGTTAAAGTTAAGTTCATAGACATAGGCCTACTGGTCTCCCCCTTGATTATGGGGTTAATGGACACACAGCCTTGCTCAAGAGCGCAAAAATCTACTAAATGTTGAGTTTGGATCCATTTAAATCAATGGCTACAGTAGTGAAATGTCCTTCTTCACAAAGATAATGCTAGGTTGATAGAGAGGTAGAGTTTTTGGCGTTCTGGAAGTTCTACATCAATTTATGAGCTTGGAGTTTGACGTATGAGACATGATAAAAGACGCAAGATATTTTTACTATTAGTGTCTAAATGCCATTCAAAGGCGTTAGCATACGATACATTTGTGTTTCTTAATGATATTCTAGAACTTGTGTTTAGAAAACTGTGTTATCTCGGATTTTGCAGGAAGTTAACTCAGCTAAAACGAAGTGCGTGTTCTGGGATTTCACTTCCGAGTAAGTTATGTTACCTATTTTGAATTATTGTGTATTGGCAGTTCCGTTGAAAAGGGGCTGTGTTTGATACGATAAATTAAATAATAGGTTAAATGGTTGTCTTTGTACTGCTTTCCAGAAAAGAAAATATTTCAGCCGCTGTTCTGGTCATCCTGATCCTAGAACTGATTGACTAAACTACCCAAGTTAATGTAATTTTAGCGACACGTAATTTTAACGATTTTGGCCATAGAATATGTTTTCACTAAGTTAGCATAATTGCCCCCATTTTCGGTAGTAATTTTCTACTTTGTGGTCGTATTGTTTAGTCAAGCTGCCTTTCGGTGATCAATGTTGTGCTTAATCTAAGTGACATTTTTTGCTAAATTCACCTATTGCAAATAAATGGCCTGAGATAGTTAGCACATTGCATTTCACAAATATTTTCCGGGAAATCTGCAATTGGTATCATTGTAGTAGCATCGAAATTGATCAGAGTGGTTCCAAATCAAGCTTTTGCCACTGAAAGTAACAGGAGAGAGTCGCTTAAGGTCAGCGCATGATTTATGTGCCTTTTTACAGGTAAGGATGGGCTCAGGATATTCTCTGATACGAGCTAACTATCAATCTTACACTGACGACACCTGAGTTAGAGTTATTGTCATGCTGGCACGCTCAGCTTTTTGCAAGACTCATTGTCCATCCTGTGTGTTCTATAGTATAGGAGAGCTGCAAATATGTTGAGTTCTATAAAATAAACTATGATTGGTTGAATGTAAGTGGTTTTATTGAAAGCTACTAATCCAATTGGTTGTTGCATGGCTGCGGTGGATGAATATAATAAACACCACGTGCTTCCAAATCAGAAATATATCCATGCGCTCTGGAGTGCTGTTATATAGCTACAATGTACTGATGCATTGGCATCGGCAAATGGGTGCTTCTAGAAACCTGCGTTGAGGGGAACAGTCACCCTCACGAATGCGACCACTTTCTGAGGGTTAGTTGCTTAGCAAGTCAGCTCTCCATAGTGCCAGCCGAATATCTTTATCCTCATCGCGCATCGTGCAGGACAGGATACCAACCAATGTCATAGGTCTTCGTCACCATCGATTTTTAAAGTCTGCCAGGGCTGGATGATGACCCGATCTAAGACAAGCCAACATTACCTTATCTGGCCTGCCTCTGACTTTCTCATCCACCGTCAAGGAACGTTCTTTGTATACTTCCCGGATTCTTGGATGTGATGACAGATCGTCATAGAATACTGACTTTATTTCGGCTGTGATGCTGTCGAGGGAGATTGGTGGACGGTCATCTTCGGTTTGCCTGGGACTTTTGAGTGGCCCAGTATCCACTGGATAGAAATCGTTAAACTCGTCTCAGCTGCCAGTCTGTGAATCGTACTGAGGGTGAAGGAACTGTTATGCTAGGCGTCGCAGAAAGACTTGCTATCGGTACAGATGAGGATGGTTGTGCCAGGCTCGAATGTTTGACGTGAAATCCAATGGAGTGCATTCCATTGCTTTGATTTCCCCCCTCGATTTTGAATGTCGTGCTGGGCTGGGTCACCAGATGTGATGATCGCAGCGGCACCACCATTACGTTTCCCTTCACTTGCTAATCCGTCAGTGTAGATTACGATCCACGCTTGGGTGGCTTGTATAGCTGCTAGTGTGGCTTGACGCTTGACTTGAACTGGTTCGTTTCGAGTCTGGACACCGGGTATAGACGTCGATATTTCGATTTCTGGATAAGACTCCCACGTTGGTATGGTAAAGAACGACGGTGGTTTCCGGTTCATCGTTTCTGCCGGTAGAAACCGGTTCTGTAGTGATATCGCAGTTTCCCTCCAG
Organism: Scolionema suvaense; assembly: GCA_027575255.1. Classification (NCBI taxonomy): domain Eukaryota; kingdom Metazoa; phylum Cnidaria; class Hydrozoa; order Limnomedusae; family Olindiidae; genus Scolionema; species Scolionema suvaense. Next base: position 7,704 of record JAOBRC010206356.1, on the reverse strand, counting down.
TGCATCCGCTTTAATAGATGGGTTCCACCTGGTTTGTTCAGCGTCATCCTCCGCGGGTGGTCATATGGGCATCGTTCGGCTTTCTCAATGGACTTGAGGATTAGGCGTTTTGAAGTGGTTTGGTAGGATGGGATATCAGATTCTAGCCCGAGTGCTTCTTGTGGTGTAGGGGATAATTGGCCAGGTATTGTACGGATCACCTTGTTCTGAGTTCGCTCTAGTTTCTCCATCCCGGACATGGATATCCACGGCTGCCAAGCTGGTACGGTGTAGTCAAGTCTACTGCGGATGAAAGCATGGAAGATCGCTTTTAGTCGATGTCGGTCCCAGCCCCATTCCTTCTGTGCCACCGCTTGGATCAGTCGGACCTTCGATGTCGCTGCTTCTGTTACCTTTGATACGTGTTTCTGGAATGTGAGAGATCAATCGAGTGTTACGCCAAGTAGCTGATGTCACAGGAATTAGTCGTCCATCGGCTACCAAGGAAGGGTTCCATTTGGCGTCGTTCGACCATGTGGAGGAAAGGCAGGCCTCGCTCTTTGCTGCATTGAGTTGTACTTGGTTACCACGTCAATCGATCACTGTACCTTGAGTTGTGCTCGTGCCTTGTCTCGGAAGGTGCCGAGAATCGCGACATCCTCTGCAAACATCGCATTCGTTGTGTCGGCTGGAAGGATTGCCGCAAGACTGTTGATATAGAATGCGAAAGGTAAGGGCGCCTAAACCGATTCTTGGGGAAGCCCTTGTCGCATAAGGACGGATTTACCGATGACGTGGTGTAGTCGTACTCGGGAAAGGCGGTCCGAAAGGAAGGATCGTAAGCATCGGATAATCATCGTTGGAACTCCAGTTTGGAGCATGTGCAAGAGGAGCTTTTCCTGCAAGACTGTATCGTACACCTTCGAGAAGTCCAGTTGGGCCATAATCTATCGACCTAAGGGTTTCGCCTGGAAGCCGTCTTCGATCAGCTGCACCATGAGGATCTGATCATCGCAGCTTCTGCCTTTGCGGAATCCTGCCCGTACACTGGAGAACCATTGCCTCGTTTCTGCCGGGTAATAAGAGCGGTTCGCCAGCGTTGTTTCCAAGACTTTCACAACGCACGATGTTAGGCTGACTGATCGGAAGGATGCAACTTCGAAGGATGGTTTGCCTGCTTCCATTAGAGCGATAATGGCAGCCCCTCGCCAAATACGTGAAACGTTGGCTTTTTCGAAAGATTGGTTGAATATGTCGAGGAGATCGTTCAGTGCTATCGATCCAAGGACATTGAGGTAGGTAGGCAGTATATCGTCCGGCCCAGCTGCTAGGTTTGTCGTTTGTTGTGAGATCGTCTTTTTGATTTCGTGGGTTGAAAACCTCGAACAGCATTGCTCCGGTACGTCGGCGGCATCAAGTGCTTTCTATAACTGTTGTGGCACTGATTTCTCGTCGTCAGAAACGCGGTGATTCTGGCAAACCCGAGCGTAGTGGGCTGCGAAGATATCGGCTTTTCATGTCTGTGATCACTCGACCGTTGTGGATCATTGCAACATTCGGAGCGTTTGCATCAGGGGTGCCAGTCAGGGATGGCATAATTCGCCAAATTCGAGTTTCGTCTGCTTGTTCGGTTGTTTGGTCTATGAATTCAAGCCAGCTGTCTCGTTTCGCTTCCTGTTTCGCTTTTTCCTCTCTGTAGGCTTCGCTCCATTCGGCTCTGTTGTCTTTAATCGTTCTGCGAAGTCGGTTTCGTTTTTGGATTGCGGTACGAGTGGTGGGATTAAGCCAAGGTTTCGGTTTGTGAGAAGGTTTCGTCCGACCAACGTGTTTCTTTCCGGCTTCAGTGAGGATGTTGATGAACGTTGTGATCCGTTTATGCAGGTTTTGCCCGTTAGAAGCGGAAGAGGAGGGACAGGATGAAGAAGAAAGAGTAGACAAAGATTTTTTTATCTCCACATCATTCTCGACAGCCGCTGAGAATGAATCCCAATCGCCATTGTGTCTTCGCCATTTCGCCCATTTCGGAAGGATCGGATTCACGTGTACACAGCACTTGCGATCGTTCTGAGGATGGGGAGATGATCTGAATCGCCAAGTGGGTCAACTGTCCTCCATATACAGTGTTGGTACCACTTTGAGCCGGTCAGAGATAGGCCAGGGGGCACTGCCATTACCGAGGATTCGGCTATGTCGGGTGTCATCACTGTCGTTCAAGAGCGATAAACCCATAATAAGTATTGATGCATAAATGTGATCAGTTTTTCCCCTGGCGTGCAAAAGCCAGCATAGCATTCAGTGACAACAATTCCTAGTGGCAATATGATTACTGAGATATTTCCACGAGAAATTCATACGATCCATGAAGGTTACTAAATTCCAAACACTTTCTGAATAAGGACGATACACATCGCGCATAGTTTGATCTGCTCCTAAAACAGTCGGTATTCAATTGTGACTTTTATGAAAGGTTTTCCACGAGGGAAAAAAAGATACAAATGACAGAAAAATCTAACAAAATTTTAACATAATCATCTTAGCTAAGTTTTTAGAAATACCTTTTAAGTTAGGATGCATGACGTAAAACTTTCACAGGGGTAGAAATACAGTCAAAACCGCAAAATCAAGTTCCTTTCACCTAAAGTATCGCTGAAACACATAAACAAATTCCTACGAAAAATGTTTAAGCCATCCACCAAGAGCGAAAATCAAATGTTGCTGATATTCATAAGATTCTAAGGGTAAATTCGTGCGAAGTTCTTAGTTCAGTCAAGGAGGTTTAAATGCATTGTATATAAACCTCCATGGTTAGGCTCAACTGCAAAACAAAACTCCCTTAAAATATTAGAAAATATTGATCGCGATAGTTATTTCTCACTAACATTTGTTCACTAAACACATAAACAAAGGTACATACCTAAACCCTTAGAACTCGAAAAACGCACATGTGCGTTTTGGACACAGGGTCACTTTTGGGGCACCATAGAGCGCCACCTATTGAAATGACGAATGTTGTTGGAAGGTCAAAATCCGAGACTTTTCTTAAAGAGCAGACAATTATGCGTTCATTGAACTAAGTTTCTATTTAGTATGGTTCAGGGATTATGGCCTTTTAAACTTATCAATTTTTTAAAAAAATCATGTCAGGTCATTTTTTGAAGCCTTGCTGAATCTAAGGGTTAAAACTGGGCTTTAATAGACCTTTTTGCAAATCGTCATTAGGTGATGCATTGTGGGATGGGTAGGGGGAAAAATCTCATTTAAATGGTGAGTGATATCCATGTCTCTAGAGTGGAAATAATTGCCTGCTGACAGCAAAATTGGTAATAACATTAGGCCATTTGCTCTTGTAATTGTAACATTAATTTTAATGTATCCCTTGACCATCCCACAATGCATTGCATTTGAGAAGAGGTCTATTGAGAGAGTTTTATTAGTTTCCTATTTGTTTTTGTCAATCTATAGCCCTGATCATGGAGGTACATGGTCTTCAGATGGCTGTATTGTGGTCAGCAGTAATCGATCGATGACAGTATGCCACTGTGACCATCTCACTCACTTTGTTCTCCTAATGAACATGAACGACGAAAAGGTACGTGAGTATGTTTTTATAGCTTTAGTCTGATGTCTCTCCGACGTAACCTGCTATTGGAAATTATAGTGGCAGTTACTAGTCTCTGTATACAAGGTTCATGCTATGCAATACAACCAGAGTTACGATTTTTCATTTCAGGCAAATATTTTCGGAAACGTCTGGCACTGATATCACACATAATTAACAAACATTTACCACTCGGTCATCTGCTTTTGGTAAAAAATACGTACACGTCTGTAGAGCACAATTTTTCAAAGTTTTGATCTTAATAGCGACTGCGGTAGTCTTAATTGCAACTACATAATCATTAACCTAGGGTAGTTAAAGTAAAGCTTTATAATAGCTTACCCTTCACATAATCTGTGAGGTTGGCTCTCACTTGGTTCACGTCATCGGGCTATATGTGGAAGTTTTTACATCTTATTCTTCTGGTCAATTAACCCAATGTAAAACATAGCTACATAGAGCTAACGACCTTTCCTGTATTATCACTCCTTTCTTTTGGCACATTTTAGTGATTTGATATCTATTGACATCGCTCGGGTTCAGAATGCAATTAACTCAGTTCTTGTCATGCAGATTAACCACATTTACCTCCAATTTCTTTTGAAGACAATTTCAAGAGAGCTCTCTTTTTTCAGTAATAATACCCAAAGGCAGTCCAACTTAAAGAAATCAGACTGCATGGTTTTATGGATGTCACATCATGAAAGTTTCTGCTACAACTTTCATGCAAAAATAAATCTAGAAGCTACACTTACGTTTTAAGCCAACTTGATTCAACTTAGACTCACATAATTATTAGAAACAGGGTACAACTCTGCTATCAATTATTAAAGAAAGATTTAATTTCAAGACGGGAGAAAAGATTCTTAACTTATTCGCGGTTGATAAGATGTTAGTGTTGACGAGTAAAGCATTGCATTTATGATAAACCGAGTTGGTGACATGTATGGTGTTTGAAACTTTACCAGGATCTGACGGCGACCTGAAGACACTAAAACAAAGTATGGACTGTGTTTGCCAAGAACTCTTAAGCTTTATTTTTTGTTCATAAATGATTTTAGTCCGGCATTGTAAAGAACAATCCGTATATTGAAGAGGAATGGGCGCTTTTAAAAGAAAAGGTTGTTTGTTTTAGGATTTATAATATTGTTTTGTTCAGAATGTTTGCTACCTTACCGGGCCTTTTTCCGGGGGCCCTAGTTTAACACCTAGTCTTTTAACACCAGACCTTAGCCCCCCTTTTCAGTGTGAAACCATGGCTAAATGCTTGTAACAGAAGCTTTAACGCCGGCCCATATTAAGCTGGTAGCCAAAAATAAACCCCAGGATCGGTGTAAAACGGGCCGATAAGGTATGGTTTCAGCACAGTCAGCCACAGGACAACTCGTAAAATCTCGGAATAGGTGATTAAGGGATTATGTTTATTTGTTGATTCTACTTCTCACTTCATTTGTTATATTTCCTGCTAATGTAGTGAGAGCGAATACTTGTTGATCAGTGAGGTACTGTGTTTTCCCTTCTCTTATTCTGTGTAATTGTTCAGTATAACACTATAGATCTACTGTCACAGCTTACCAAAAAAATGTCATAACCTGGCCAAAGCTAACACAACCTATTTGTCGATTGTTAATCAATGTGCTTGGGCTTCTTAGTTCTCTCAATACACATGGCGATGACTTCCTTTTCTTTCGTTGACGTGCCTTCGCTAAATTACTTCCACACGTTTTCTCCGCAAATCGCTGATTCGCAAAAATAAATCAGCGCTAAATTTCTCAAATACTGGACTCGCAAAAATAAATCCGTAAGTCCATGCAGAAATTTATCCCCTCAAAGTACAGGATCCGATAGAATCGCATAAATGTTATCTGAATATTGTGTTATAAACGTACGAGAACTTATTGTTTTCACGCTGAAAAGAACTACTTTTACTCAAAATATGCAACTTTTTTTTCAGAAGCCTGAAGGATCCTAGCTGTTCATTTTGTACCGTTTCAGGTCTCCCTAAAAGAGCAAGCTCATGAGCATACAATGGCAATGATGTGGTTGGGAATACCTGTCACTATTGTTCTTCTCGTTGGTGCCATGTATTCTTGCTTTGCATGGTAAGCACCTATATTGTAGAAATGAATCTTTTGCCTTATTGTAGCAATGAATTTTTTTTTGTTCTTTTCAACCTGTCGAATATCCTGTCTGAAGTAAGCTTGTGCTAAAATCAATCCAATATTAGTTAGTGGGTGTCCACAGAGGACGACGAAATGCTTTCAGTTCATTGTGAATATTGTTTTTGATGATGTAGATTATATAAAACATAAGTAAAAATGAGTCTCGAAAAAAAATGGGGACTGTTTAGTGGTTCTGTAGGTTGTGGGCTCGAGTCGCACCTGGTACGATGTTTGAGATCGCAGCGAACTGGTCCGCGTGGCAATTGGCGAGTGGTAAGTACTGCTAATTACTAATAAGAGCACAACTTTGATCAACATTGAAAATTGGCGATATAAACTCAGATGAACAGCTAGAGCTGGGAAGAAAATTTAAGTTAGTGTAGATCTAGGATGAGTCATGGAATTCAGTGAATCAAATGTATGATCGAAGGTTTATACACGTAACAGGAGCTGTCAGAAGGCATCCACGGACGGATCTTATTCTGAAACTCTTTTACCTCTTTAAGTTGTTGTTAAACTACTTCTTGTCCTAATCGTGCCATAACAATTGCCTAGTGTACGATACAGATTTAGTTTCATCTCTCACATCATCTTATAGACCTCTGCTGGCAAGACTTGTAATACATTGTGGTATTGCTGCAAACAAATCAGCAGAAACCAGTTATGAACTTGCTGTGCATCGATACTTGGAGAACTTTTCCCAGATCTTCATCATGCAATGTATTGTGGGATAGCAAGGATGCACATAAAAACTAATTTTACAATGACTAAAGCATGGACCATGCATAATTTATCAACTTCGCTATAAACAAGCAATGAAGTCAGAACTATAAAATGTTCTCTATTGGGTATGTCAGCCAATATTGCAGAGAAAGTTTCTCCTTGACCGCCCCACAGTTCACTGCCTGACGATTGTTTGAGGAAGATTATTTAGAACGTATGCTACTTAAGGAGTAAAAACGGCGATGAATCGGCAAAACGGCAGGTCACGTGGACATTTACTTTGATTTGCAAGCAGGTGGTGGTAGTGAAAATTCACCATAGCTACGTGACAGCCAATCGGATTAGTTGCGGGCATTAGGCAAAATGAATTCTACCAATTACTGATCGTGATATTGAAATCTATATTTTCGGCAAGTCCTCCAAACACCAAAAAATACTATCTCACATAGACGATACACTTTTAGCATGCTTTACCTTGCCAGCATCGCAATTGTCAATCTGAGCTTCCAAATCGGAATCTACATAATATAGATTTTGGACTTATCACAATTCACTTTAAAGCTCTTTGAAAGCGTTATTCATACGCTACTTAATGGATACTTTTCTAATTAAAATATGGATTCAAAAATGTTCATCTTACTCACCGAATATTTCTTTGATACAAATAGCCGCAATTTATTTGACATTGATAGTCGACGAATGAAAGTTTCTTAGCTGGCCAGTAAAAATGTACGAACGTCAATACGTGCGCAATATATACGATATGGCGCAGGTCACTGAACGGACGTGAGCCTACTTAAGAGGGAAAGGCAATGGGGATTTGTGGAGGTATATTTATCTCCTTCTCGGAATTTTGCTGATGACTTTTGAACGGTATAATCGTTGTGTCTAAATTTTTGTGACGATTAGTACTTTTTTCTCATGGACATTGTGTCTAAATTTCAGCTTATTAGGATGAGCAGTGTAGAAGTTATGAAATATTTGTTGCAACCTGGCAAGAGTCGAAATTTTACATTGGCATGATGAACAGAAGGCTCTTGCTTTATCGATTTGAGGCAAACTGAGAGAAAATGGTAAATCCGGTAGATATCTTCTGGAAAGCTTTTATAATCACATTTGAGCTTCCTGTTGAGGAGATAGGTGGTGGAGGTAAATTTAGCAACCCCCCTGAATTTGTACAGCATGACCGCTTTATGCTAAAAATATATTATTCTGGCTCTGCAACTTTACTGAAACTACGCA
>JAOBRC010206245.1:0-15203 GCA_027575255.1 Scolionema suvaense | reverse complement strand
CGGCGACCGTATGTCACCTTCGTAATGCTGAATTTTGAATACTGTTATTGATTTGTTGAAATTAATTGGTTAATAGTGTTACCCAGTCCCCACACTAGCTAATAAACCTGTGTTGCAAAATTGGTGCGGTGTTCCTTTAAGTGCTTCTTTAATTGTTGCGTGCACATGGTAACCATTCTTATCCCTCTATACTCGCTAGCTTCGCTGCTGGCTTGTCAAGCTAAAGAGATCCGAAGGTGAGTTGAGAAGGCACCACGGCCGTTTAAGATTTTTGAGGTGGACTCTTTTGACGAGGACTCTAATGTTCGTTTAGATGTAAGGTATAGTTACAGTTCATTTTTGTGTCAATATGTGAATAGATTTACAGATATGTTGGAATGTTTGTTTAGCAAGCTTGGTGGAAAAGGGTAAGTGTGAGCCTTGTAAAGCCATGCATAATATTTCCACAGAAGAATCAGATAATAGCAACTACGAATCCTAGTGGGGATCCCGAACCTGGGATCCTGAGTGCCATATGCCAACACCTTAGCCACTACACGCAGGAACCATGATTTAACGCACAACTTTAAAAGAGAGTTTGCAACATTATTTGCAACAGATTAATTACAAAGGAAATGACTTAACAGTTGATACGAATTTAACGATGGATCAAAGCCAATATTTGCAAGATTTTTTTGGGTTAATGTCTGTTTCTGCATGGACGTTTAGCCACACAAGGGTAGCCACACAAGAGCACTTTCATGTTATGTTCGTCCTTAAAGTTAGTTTAGCGTACATTATAAAGTGATGGCTGATAATACTGTTTATTTTTATATAAGACACATTTTCCTCACACCAGGATGCTCAAATATTGCTCAGAAAGATTTTTTCAGGTCATTTGACTCTATTTTTCGGCCATATCTCTGCGCACGCCATTTCGGAGTAGGGCTAAAGATTGTACACCGTTCTAAATTGCACGAGTAGAGACATATCTCAGCAATAAACTGAGCAAATTTCAAGATCGTAGCTTCAATATAGATACAGATTGAAGTTTAATGCTTCGCTGGGTTGGTTGGGTGATGAGTACTCTTACATCTCTGTATCAGGGGCAATTTCCAAGTAGGATTTTCAGTACCGGCGAGACTGACTAATTTTCGCGACTTGCATTTAGTAAAAAGTAGTTATACATCAGAGAGAAGATGAATCTAAAGTTAAATTGGATGAGAATTTCAACAAAAAGGTCGAACATGTCGTGCCGACGTTATATGTCCATGTTTTGGCGTCATTTTAGTCAAAACCAAAATTAGTGAATTTGGTGATTTTCGGCCATTGACTCCAAGTAGAAAAGTAATAAAGGGAACTCAAATGCTCCTGATATTAACATACTATCTCAGGGATTAATTCTTTTTTTGTAAAAACTTAGATCCCGATATTCTTCTGACGTCAGCAATAAATGAAGGGGGACCTGACGTAAACAAAAGTAAGCTTCATTGACTATCTTTCCTGCTACGCATACTCCAGCGTTGAGACTTCCTGACAAGATTGATCTTAAATATGTCTAAAAGATAAGATCAAACGGCGGAACATACAACCTATCGATTTGTTAGTACCACGTGATCCGAAATGTGCCCTACAGTCTAACTTGGAGCATAAGACCTGCATTTGGCGTACACTTTGACGGAATTCTCGAATAGTCCACTTGAAATTCATGTCCTATTGATTACAGTAAGTTTGGTACAAAACCCTGGAAAACGATTTTCCTTTCTACTCTAAAGCCAAAAAATGCTTCAAAAATGTCGAAAAAGAAGAACTGCCTTTTTTAGGTTCATTTCATGATACTTCATAGCGTGACAATAATTGGAAATTGGGAGTAACATGCATAAAAGTGCATATTTTTAAAAACACCTCTCTTAGTACTAGTGCATTTTAGCAATAATTTCTTTCAAAATTGATTTTTGTTGCAATAATAGGAGTTTATCCAGTTTGTGATTTGGAGGCCCCAAAATGGGCAATTTTGGGTTTCCAGACCCCAAACGTTGACATTTAATTACAGCGCAGGGCACCGTAGCATTAAAGGGAATCCGAGGAAATTTTTCAAGTATCCTTCAATCAACTGTTAGCAACAAGAAAATGATGTAGAAACTGAATATTCTCTCATTTCATCAATTCCTACCAATTTCAGGGTCATTTAATGTACAGCTTTGCACCCTCGCCGAAAGTTGTAACGTATATTCGAGGTATGAAAATCCATTCAGCATAAAAGTAGTGAACTAGTTAATTGATTCGAGCGCGCTTCCGCTATAGTTGCTACTGTAATTATGCTAATTACTGTCATTAGCGACAATTTTTTATCTGCAGTCGTGTTCTGTGACGTAAAATTGTGGGTTGCCTCCGCTGCTGCGATGAATTCCTGGTTGAAAAAGAGCAATTTTCTCGAGACCAAGTTATTGAAGACATATTTTTGTATGCTTACTTAGATGGGATTGAGTTTTTTTTCCTCGGGTTCCCTTTAACCTAAATTTTTGAAACGGTGGCCGAACGGCGCACGAGAATTTCACGAGAAATTCACGAGTGGTTCACGAACGGCTGACGAACGGCTTACCGGATTCAATCGCAGCGGAATATTCCTTAATTGTTTTTCGGATAATTCTTTATGCGGAACTTTCCTTAATTATTGTTTCTCGTAAGCTTTCGTAAGTTCCTATTTTTATTGGAACATTTTGATGTTCACATACGGATCTTAGTTGAATTCCGTTTAAATCAGTTTCATATGGCGCGCGATCCTGGACTTTATTACTATCCCGCAGATTATAATACTTTGTAACAAAATTTGTAGCCTTTTCATTTAATATATTTTTTGCCGGATTACTTAATACTACTGTCTGCGAATTATTCCTTCTTGTTGCATATACTGAAGTTCATGAGAAAATATACGACTATCTATACGACTATAATACTTCCACCGAGAATACAAGACTATGGTATACTTCGCCCATTCAAACCCAAACCCAGCAAATTGGTCGAGTTTGATAGCCAGCCTGGTTTGAATCCTCGGAACATATGGCCATGGACGCACGTGGGATCACAGTGTTGGCCCAAGTGATTGGAATTTTATCTTAGTTTGTGAAGTCTGCCGAGAGCCCTTGCAGTGTTGTTGAACGTCGTGAAGCATGGCTGTTGGCAGAGGAGATTGAATGTGGTTGAATGAACACATGCTGAATGGTTGCTCTTTATTAACAACTGAAGTGCTTTTGATATGTATTGCTGTGAAATTGGTTGACAGCTCTCTTGCGTTTGCTATGTGTGCTCTAATTTTTTTTAACAGAGATCAGTCAGTTCTCAAGTTTACTGGAGTGGAGAGTAGCTAGCCAGCTGTACAGTGTAGCCTAACACTATCTACAATCCTGGTCAAAATAGCTTGGCACGCATGCGCGTTTTTGCCATGTTCCGTACCGCAAGTAAATAAAAACAGGACGACAAGTACGGAGCCGCAAATCAGGGCGCGAGGGTGGGTTTCGTTTGAGAGACTTATTAATTCTGACTTTTGAAAAATCACGTTTTGGCATTTCTAGGGTATGTGCAGGGTGTGGTAGGGCTTGCTCTAGGGCGTGGCTTGGGTTTTTTAATTTTTTCAGGTAATTTAGAGAACAAAGGGCGTGGCATTCGGTCTACTTGCTAAAAACTGCACTGAGAGTGTAGAAAGAGGTTGCTAAACACCTGCAAAAAATGTCTTGAAGCACTTGCTTGCATGTTTGATTTTGGCTGAAAAAAGCATTTTGTCCAAAATATTTTGTCCAGGATTGTAGGTTAGGTAGGTGATGTTCTTTGCTCATTCATGGAGCCCATGTCTAAATCTCTTCCTGTCTTGCTAGCTAAGCTATGTCATCGTAGTTTTTTTTTGTATACCTGTTTTTATTTTGTGTAGCTAGGTGCCTCAAGGTGCCTTGGTATAGGCCTAGACTAGTTTCAGTCGATGTCAGAGAAGCTTTTCATTACCTAAAACTCAAAAGTTTCTTGGTGCTCTTAACGCTATTGTGCATGGGCATTTCGATGTACGTTGGTTGCATGGGGGAGGGGGGGTAAAAACTACCCCCCCCCACACCAAAAAGGCGAACAAATATAGCTATGGCATTGAAACTTTGCATGGACATAGCCACCAACAAGTAGTTTCTAAAAACCATTCGTTTGAACTGCCAGGTCAGCACTTTTCCCCAAAAATCAGAAAAAATCGCCAAAAAGTTAGCCAAATTTCTCTCGGCGATAAAATCTGAATCACACAATGCCAGAAGTTGGTTCAGCCATTTTTAGAAAGCATAAGCATACTGCTTTTTAGAACACAATGTGTGGTAACTTGAAAGCAAATAGTTTATGTGCAGCATAGCTACTTCTAAAGGGCATTTTCTTCCCATTATAACTTGTAATAGGGAAATTACAAGATTGCTCCAATCGGCTCTCACAAAATTCGAATATCTCCGGAAGTAAGCTATACGCATGAAATTTGGTCACAAAATGCATTGATAAATTTGGTTCAGAGACCATAAGCGGCAGGCCTTCGGCCTCAATCTTTCGATATTGAAAAAAACTTTCGGGGGGTAATTTTTACCCCCCTTGCAAAATAGGGTTAAAAGTCATTGATTGATGGATCTTGTTCCTTCCATGGCTGTTTGACTGAGGTATTTTATGCACTGATTGAGGTCTTATGATAAACCTCACGGGCAACTGTTTGAGATCCTGGTATTCTTGCTTTCGGCACCTAGATATTTCAAGGACTTCGCAACCTGCAGCTACGGCAACTTGGCAACTACAGCTACAACTTTGCATCATATGCAGCGGGCAATGTTTTTTAAAAATTAAACTTAGCAACCCTAAATTAGCTAGTTAGCTATTTAATAAGAAAACCAGCTCTAATAGATAGTTAAAATAGTAATGGCGATAACATTGGTTGGGCTCCACAGCCTGTTGTCATTTCAAAATGATTGCAAAGTGTGGTTGTATAACCTCTGGAAAGCAAGAATACCAGAAATCCATTGTCTGACCCAAGTAGAAACAATGCCTAGTATGCCTAGATTGGAGCAGGGAACTTCTCTTGATAAAAGCAATACACATGCCATGTTTATACTCACCCAAGTATATTTTCATGTGAGGAGTGATCCTCTGAAATGAGATTTGTTAATCTGCAGGAACGTGTAAACGATGGAGCAGTAGATGAAGTGGTTTTCCAGCCTCCAGGAGCAATTATTTGACTCCGCATATTGGGTCTCGATTGACAAATTTAGTTAAGATTTCAATAAAGTTGATGCTATGTTGATTGGAAGCATTCTGTGGTACCACACACAACCATAGCAAATAATGAAGAGTCTACATGAACAATGTGAATGTGAAATAAATACCTGAAGGAAAAAAGTTTTCATCAGGCTGAATTTTCGCGCTTTTTGGGGCATTTTGCAGGAATTAATTTTCATGGTGAAGACAAAAAGGATTTCAAGGGAATATATTTTCGCAGGTTAACATTTCCTAGAAGTTTTTGGAAAGTTATTTTAGTTTGCTGCACATATCACCAAAAGTGACTGGTGACCTTAGTTTGAGGGTAATTCATGAAAGATAGTTTATTTTTCTTTAAAGTTTGGAAATATTTTTGAGGATTTTGATTCTGCAGTTTGATGATAGAGAAACTTTTACGGAAATTAATTATTGCGGTTGAGCATTTATGCAGAGTGCCGCAAGATACAATATAATTCTAACTAGAGGTCAGTAGAGGTGTCATTGATTGCTTCCTGTTTACTACAATCCTGGGCAAAATATTTGGTACAAAAGGCTTTTTTCATCCAAAATCAAAAAATGCCCTTTTTACCACTTTTGCTTGTAAAGGCACTTTGCATTGCAAGCGCCTCTAGAAATTTTTTCCAGGTGTTTAGCAACCTCGGTCTACACTCTCAGTGCAGTTGCTAGCAATTTACGCTAGTAGACCGAATGCCACGCCCTTTGTTCTCTAAATTACCTGAAAAAATTAAAAAACACAAGCCACGCCCTAGAAGCAACCCCTACCACATCCGCACATACCCTAGAAATGCCAAAACGTGATTTTCCAAAAGTCAGAAGTAGTAGGTCTCTCAAACACAGACGACCCTCCCACCCCGATTTGCGGCTCGGTACTTTTCGTCCTATTTTTATTTACGTGCGGTACGGAACATGGTAAAACTGCGCATGCGTGCCATAATATTTTGATCAGGGTTGTAGATGGCCTAGTAAGACCCCAGAAAGGCACAAATATATCCAAGTGGAATGAGAAAAAAATGATGCTTCTTGCTGGAAAAATACATTTTTGTTGTTTGAGTTTGTAAGCCTGCACCTCAGCACAAAAATCTCGGGGTCTCATCTTACTGGTAGACATTCTCCATAATCGGATTCGTCGTTTTGTTATGTTTCATTGCAATATACAGCTTAACAAGTAATAAGAAGAGGCAACCCCCAAATCCATCAACCACTTGACAACTTGATTAAAAATCATGGTTGAATTCGGTTGACGAAGTGAAGGTCTTCTCGAATTGTAGATTCGTTCTCCGCTCATCGCTTCGCTAAAATTCATGGCTCGTGATTGACGCCATGATGTTTACCGAGCATGGTTGGCACATCAGCCCACAAATTCTGTTCTTGTTGGCTAAGCGAGATTAAGAGGCAGGTCGATCACGTCATTTGTGACGTGTAGACCGAAGTCTTATATTCAAGCATCAAGAAGTCTTGTAAAATCTAGTGACATAGTTGTATATTTCGCTGATGTGTTATAATTGCCCGCCAATGTAATAAAATGCAAGTGGTCAATTTATAATGCTTTCCCGAAGTGCCATATTATAGTTAAAAGTAGTTGTAAAGATTATTGGAAGTATTATAATCCAGAACATCGTAATAATGTCTAGCATCGCGCGCCATAGTTTCATGTGCACTACGGAATTCGGCAATGTTACCACTTTCTGTGATTATTACGACTTCCAAAACTGAAGTAATAATGTAGTGGTGGTAGTTGTTTTACAAGTGTTAGTTAGTGCATCTCTAATAGGCGCCCCTCCAGAGGGAGCGTCTACTTGAGGGGGAGCATTTAATAGAGGAGGCGTGAATTGAAAAATAACCTGCAAAAGAGGGGGACGTTTGATAGAAGGGGGCGATTACATTACATTACATTAAGGTATCTCTGGAACTGCATCAGCTTTTTTCATGAAATAAAAAGCTTCTTTCATGTTTTTGAAGGCTCTATTACCACACCAAAATTCACTTTAGACTGAATCGCGGAAATATGTTCCACAAATACCAATTCTGCCCTCCCCCCCCTTCCTCATTGATGACATGTTTGTGAATAATTCTAGAAAAAGAAGTTTAGCAAAATTCCGCTGTTGATGAGGGGTTAAGGATGAGACAAAAAAAATTACAGAGAAGGGGACAAAAATTGTAGTAGTAACTGTAAAACTTGTGCTTGAAATGTCTATGAAAATCATATTTAATCATTGGTTTCTAACAGTGAACTGAGATTTTACTACCGTAATTGTCTGAATGAGCGCCGGGGCGCTCATTTAATTTTCTACCTTTCAGAAGGGCCGCTCATTCAAGCCGGGGCGCTCATTAAATTTCTCAGCTGTCACGAGGGGCGCTCATTCAAGCCGGGGCGCTCTTTCAGATAATCACGGTAATTGTCGTTATAGCATACCATATGTATTGTTAATGTTCTTACATAGTAGTTTATCATTTTGCTCCATGTTTCTGTACTCTATTTGCATTGGTATGTTGCTTCTAAAAGAAAAAAAGGGGTTTTCATAGTTGGTTCGAAGTTACAATTTTGAGGTGTGGGAACCGGGGAATATGGATTCTCAAGAGAGGACAGGGGGCTGATAACGAAATGCGGTGGTATGAATTTTAAAGGTGGAGTTTGGACCTTTAAAGAAACTACATGTTTTTTTTATAAGCACATTGATTTTCAGGATCACGCTCGGATATGCACGATAGGTTCCTGTGGAATCAAAGCTCGAAATATGCTCAGTATATGCTTATTATTCGAATCCTAACTTTATATTCTTGCAAGTCGTCTGTTTCTTGTTTATATTACCATAAAAAACAAATATACCTGTGGCATGGGATGGAAGAAATGCACAAAATGGAGTGTAGATTAAGGAGAATATAAATTCTGGCAGGTATATGTTTTCACGTATTTTTCGCAAAAATGAAATGTACTTCTCACGGAACGTGACCGCCAGGTGACCGCTTCGTTTGAACACTGTTCCCCTAAAAATTTTGTACCAAGCAAGTTATAACTCTTGAAAAGTGCCAACATTTAAAACTTCAAACCTAAATTTAGAACTTAAAGGAAAACTCCGACTCAAAACTAAGTGACCCTAGGTCGAATAAAACAGCGATTCTATGACCAATGCTGAGTTCTATTTCCTATAACACACACTCGTCTGAACGAAATCTGAAAGGTTATCATTTCACTCTCAGCCAGGCAGCCTGACCTTCGGCAGCCATTACCTGCTTCTTCGCTCTCTTTCCCACCACAATTCAAACTGCCATCATGGACGCGCATGAGAACTTCAATGCATTTTTTGTGTTTGATATCAATAGATTACCTGGTTGTCATGGAAGCGCGTCGTAAACCGCATACCGGCAATCTCAGCTGCTCATCATGCAGCTAAGTCCACAGTAGCCGGTGGGCGTCTTGTCGGACTTCTTGTGATATATTTGTAAAAAGCTATTTCTCGTCGTACGGACAAGAGGATTAAGTTTGGTGTTGATAGTTGGAATTTGCATGACCATGTTTATCAGCCGAGCGCAACTTGTTTTGAGGTCGGAGTTTTCCTTTAAAATTTGAAAGCTTTATTGCTTGCGGACCAAATTGCAGTTAAACATAAATCCCACAGCAATCAGCAGACTAGAAGAAGTTGTTTTAGATATCTATAAGTTCCCAAGTTGCACATTAGGAGTAGCGAATACATTAATTATGAAAATTTTCGGACGATTTAATTCTCGTGGAAAGACCGAGTCCGAAAATTTAACTGTCCGAAAATTTCAACGTCCGAAAATGTTGGAGTGCGAAAATTTTCGAGGCCTATCAATATCAGATTTTCAATAAGAAACAAAAGCACGACCTCAGGACTTGCCATATTTCTTAACCATTTATTAAGTCTTGAAGACTCTACTGATTTCCGACCTTTTCAAAGGTTAAAAGCAGCAAAGCAGAGAATACCCCATCGACAAGAACAACGTTGTGTCTGTGTTTGTTCCTGCTAATTTAACAAACGAGTTCCAGCCCTTAGATTTGGCTGTAATGGCTGGGCAGAACAGTTTTAACTGGGAAAAATGGAAGAATTGTGCAGCATTCAGATTACCAAACAAACTGAAAGCAGCATGAACTTGTGCTCCGTTGAAGGGTGTCAATAAAGTATAACAAAACCAATTCACCCCAATTGGTTATTAGGATTGTACGGCCATCTTCGAAGCATCTCACAAACTATTAAGAATTTGACATGGATTGTAAACCAAATGCTCTTACTATAGAAACCTCGATGCAAAGGATCCCTTCGTGGACTAGCAGTGAGATGTTGTATACTGTGTTTAAACAAAATAGGTGACATAAAAGAGTGATTTCCTTGATATCTTAAGTCGGAGACTATATCATATACGGATTTCGGACGTAAGTTGGGGGTTAAAAAAAATTGTTCGAAATTCTGTCCAAAATTGTCCGAAATGTATTGAAAACAGTCCGAAAATTTTGGTAATTAATGTAATAGTTTGTCAATGCGATTTCGCCTACCAGCTATGAAGCATGTTTGCCTAACCGAAAACTTGTCAGTATCTCCGACGGAACAAATGTAAGGGCTGATGTTACGTTTCTTCAGATTTCTGCGCTAATTTTTAACTTGGATTACGGTTTTGACATACACCTCTTTTTATGAACAACACTGAAAACAAAGAACCGCCCCGAAAGAAGCTCAAAATTAAAACAACTTGCCCTAAGGTAATTGATTTTTGCGGAATTAATTTTTACGGACTAATTTTTGCGAGTTTGGGTACCTTACGCAAAAGTTATTTCTGCAAAACATTTCAAATCTGTCATTGGCAAAAATTAGTCCCGCAAAGCAATCAAAATTCAGAAAAGCAAAAAAAGATCTCAGAAGAAGAAAAGGCAGGCAACTGTGAACACAGTTTCAGGTCTTGCATGTTCGCTAACTCTTGTCCTAACTGCCCCATTTACATAAATCAATTGCGCAAAATCCATCAATGCATGTGATGCATGTGATTCGCAAGAATTAGTTCTGCAAAACATTTCGTATTTGTCCCTCTGTCGCAAAAACTAGTTCCGCGAAACTTAATTACCTTAGGCAGGGTGGCCACTACTCCTTAAAAATCCTAAAAACTCCTAAATTTTTGCTTTAACCCTAAAATCTCCTGAATTTTGAAGATTATTTCGGCATCTATGTATCAAATCATGTGCTCCGCCAAACAAGTTTATAATGCTTGGGTAAAAAGTGATATTTAAAAGCCGGAAATCTGAAGATTTAAATCTTGGGTTTAGGGAATAACTGCTGTGATTCATCCATACGTTTTTCACAATGTTGCTGGCGGGACGGCTGGGCAAAGTGCTTCAGTTAACAATTGTCTTCCCTTGTTTGTCAAAAATGCATGCTGAAGATCACTGCATGAGGTTTAATTCTTTCTGGCTATGTTTAGGGGCATAGAATGGATCACCTTGGAACTCACCTTGCTTAGTTATCACCTTCGATACATGAATGCCTATGTTTCATTTTTTCTCCTATGGATGCAGTTTTTCGGGGCTTAAGTTGTTCAACAAGTCACAAAAGTCAGTAAAAATGAGCTTTGTTGTTCTGTTACTGCACCTCAATTAGCAACTTGAAAAATCCCTGCTGTTGCACTTAGCATGTGAAATTAATTCTGCTGCATTGTTATATATACACTGAGGTGTATTGCTCCTCACATTCTGTCATGATCTGATTAAGCTCTTTCATGATCCGATCAAGCTTATTACAAATTTGCAGCCTCTCAAATAGGCCTTTTGGGTGGGTAACATATTCTAATTTGTGTAAAAGCTTTAAAAATTTTCAATATATATTCTGTGTTGCCTAGTGCTCCTGAGATGGACATGAAGAACATACTGTTAAAGAATGCACTCTTTTCTCTCTCCCGTTATGGGCTTGTGATGACTGCTAAGAAAGACTACCTGACAATGGGAAATGCCATTGGCGATGGGAAAGACCATTAGTTCAAAGTATCCGTAGAGCGCATGATTTCTGACTAGCTGCAAGTTAGAGACGATTGCTGTAGCCATCCAGAGATTGACGCACGACCTTGGATTTTGTGCCTGTGGTGGATAGTAAAGGACTGCGTTGCACGGGAAAGTTCAATGATATGAGCCAGGCATTAGCTTTTTTTTCTGTGCTCTCGTTCTAGATCTTTGATGTCACTGGCTGCATTGCGTGTTTGTCTCGTGACCTCTGGCATGCCCTCTCTAAGAGATGTTCTAAGAACTGGGCTCTGGGTTCTCGAGCTAAGTTCGGCAACAACACTACAATTTGCAGCGGGCTCTTTGATTATTCGTTCTGGCCTGGTGAATGTCTGGGCAGACTGCGCCTGAGGACTTAGCTGGTGTCCCGCAGGAGGCAGGTGATGCTTACTGAAGGGCCCACACCAGATCGCAGTTGGTATGATCAGTCCACTGACTTAATGAGTCACTTGTTTTGTTGTCTGTTTTGTTACCGTTATTTTGCAATATCTGTTTATACAATACCAGGTGTAGATTGTATTAGAACACCTACAAACAATATATGCATGCTGGGATTTTGGTGTAGACTGAAACTGATGTCCTTCATTGACTAATGTACCTTGGGTTTGGACACTTCAATTGGCGACGAGGATAAACCTATTTGTATGGACTATAGCATCCTGTGCTACTGTCAGACCTGTTCCAGCCTGTTTGTGGAATTGTGAATAAGCTATACCAGCCAACGTATTTGTGGCAATTTGTAGAAACCTGTTCCAGCCAGCTTGTTTGTGAAATTTAGTACAAACTGTTCCAACCAGCTTGTTTGTGGCATTTAGTAGAAACTGTTCCAACCAGCTTGATTGTGGAATTGTGGAGAAACTGTTCCAGCCAGCTTGTTTGTGGCATTTAGTAGAAACTGTTCCAACCAGCTTGTTTGTGGCATTTAGTAGAAACTGTTCCAACCAGCTTGTTTGTGGAATTTTGTAGAAACTGTTCCAGCCAGTGGTTCGTGGAATTGTTGTCCCGGCCAGCTCGTTTGTGGAATTTTGTAGAGACTGTTCTAGCCAGTTGTTTGTGGAATTGTGGAGAAACTATTCCAACCAGCTTATTTGTGGTTTGTTGCAGAAATTCCTCCTACCAGCTTGTACGTGGAATTGTGTAGACAGACTGCTCCAACTAGCTCTGTAGAGATATTTTGGCGTTCTGGTGTGTTCACGAAAATAAGTCAATATAGATTCTACGGTTAATGAAGAAGAAGTCCAGCATAGCACGAAACTTCGGCCCTTTGATCCAAGTGAACACGGAGCAGATGTTACTCAAGCGTTTGAGAAGTTTGTCCGCTTATTCAGGAGAAAGTACAATGCCTGGGATCGAAAGGTGCCAGAGAATACCCCTGACGAAGCCCTGTGGAAAGGACGTGACAAACGCAAGCAGTTACTTGGACACTACAGCTGAGATCGTTTTATGGATGACGTAGAGGCTGTAGCAACTGAGGAGGAGCTTGATACAAAAACGTTTTATAAAGTTACTGACCTCTTACGCGCACGATACAAACCAAATACCGATCAAACTATGGCTCACTATAAATTTCATAGACTTCATCAATCAGAAGGGCAGTCCTTTGATGCATTTCTGAACTTGGTAAAAAATGAAGCAAAGAAATTCAAGTTCAAATGTGCCAATGATGTTTGCAATGTATCTGAGGTGTTCATTCGAGACCAAGTTATTATTTGGGTGACAGATGACGATTTTCAGAAAAGCGTTTTAAAAGAGGAATGGAATCTGCAAATAGTTGAAGATCATGGCTGGCGGGCTGAAGCTGCCTCTCTTGGCGCGGCTTCATTGACAGAGGAATCTACCAAGGTGCAGCGTATAGCAGGAAAATACTCAAAAGAGAATTGAAAGGCCAAGAGAAAGACTGAAGACCAACAAGCAGTGCCCAAACAACACCCAAGAGCAGACCGTCTGCGCTGCTATCGATGCAATCGCAAAAAGTGTACCCAAAGTTTGTGCCCTGCAAAGAAATCAGTGTGCCATGCATGTGGTGTGTTAGGTCATTGGACTGGATCTATCATGTGCAAAGGCCAACCTAGGGATTTCAAACGCACAAGAAATCGAGAACGATCGAAAGCTAAAACGCGACTTGTGAATGAGACATCCGACGAAGAGTCATCTTCCTCACAATCTGAGTTGGATGATACTAGTGAAAGCGACTCAGACAAGGATGTCAGAACCCATAGCTTAAAGACACGACAGATGTTTCGCGGTGTTCCAGTTTTCACTATCAAAGATAGGCAGAGAAAGCCAGTCTGTCATTTGAAAACCACCCGTGATTTCAAAGTTCAAATAGCCATCAAAGGTAAACTTATTCCAGCAACTGCTGATTCGGGGGCGCAGGTCAATATACTACCTCTTTCCATGGCCAAGAAATTGGACCTTCCTCTCCAAGCTTCGAGGTTACGCATATACCCTTATGGAGCGAAACCCTTCCGTGTTGCATTTGGTGATACTGTTGTCAGTACTACGTGGTATATAGTGGCTAAGAAGTATACGGAACCCCTACTCAGTGGCAGTACTGCAGAGAAACTGGGCATCACTAAGTTCATTCGAGACCCACAGGGGGCTGTGCATACCCTTAGCAACAAAGCGATGACCAAAGATAAATTGAAAGATTTCTATCTAGCAAAATATCCTCAGGCCTTCCATGGGGTTGGACTTTTGAAGAACTACGAAGTCAAGTTGCACCTAGATGAAAGTGTTAAACCATTTGCAGAACCACCACGTACTATACCTTATCATCTGCAAAAGCGTTTAGACAAGGAGATTCAGATTAACAAGGCCATAAAGGATACACGTGTACCTATACCCCGAGTAGAGGACATAAAGGCTCGCATAGCCGGAAGCTCTGTATTCACGAAGCTGGATTTTAAATCAGCTTTCCATCAGTTGTGCCTTGATGAAAGCAGCCGATATGCTGCAGTCTTCCATGCTAATGGGCGATTAATGCGATATCGACGTTTAACCATGGGCAATATGGTTGCTTCTGGCGCGCTGAACAGGGCACTGCAATTTTCAGCAATATCCCATTTGCTCATGTCATTCATGACGACCTGATCATAGCAAGTCCGGATCATGCCACACACAACCAAGCAGTGGAGACAACCCTAAAAAAAATAGTTGAGCTAGGACTGACGCTAAACTTAGACAAATGCATGTTCAGTAAATCAGAGGTTCCGTTTTGGGGTGTCCGAATCTCAGCAGATGGTATACGTCCAGATCCAGAAAAAGTCAATTTTCTCCGCCATGCAGAACCTCCCCGCACCATGGAGGAGCTAGTATCATTCCTCTCAATGGTTCAATCCAACTCCGAATTCCTTCCAAACCTGGCGAAAAGAACCACTACACTCCGTGCCCTCACCGACAAGCACTCCCGATTCATATGGACTCGTAAACACCATGCTGAATTTGAATCATTAAAGAACGCATTCTCTGCAGATCTTCTAAACCGTTACTTTGATCCCACCAGGAAGACATTCCTCTTCGTTGATGCCCATCGGTCAGGTTTTGGGGCTGTTCTTTCTCAAGGAGAATCTCCTGAGGAGTGTGTTCCGGTCACTATTGCCAGCCGTGCTACCTCCAAATTGAACAGCGATACCCTCAGCTAGACGTGGAGGGCATGTCAGTCGACCTTGGACTTCTTCTTAGTTGGGGGACCCACCGTAACAGTAGTAACCGATCACAAGCCGTTGGTAAGCATTTTCATAACCGTCGGCTTGGTTCCATCAGACTCGATCGTGTGAAGTTGCCGCACCAGGACATTGACTTTAGACTTATGTGGAAAAAAGGTGCTACTAATCCTGCAGACTATCCTTCTTGCCAGGCTACAACTTTCCATAAGCTGTCTAAAACTGTAAGGAAAGAAGCCACAGAGTTCAGTAAACTATGTTGGTTTATTCATGGATCA
>JAOBRC010206134.1:0-15205 GCA_027575255.1 Scolionema suvaense | reverse complement strand
TCATTGAGTACTAAAACCATGGTATTTTCTTACAAGATTTTCTGCTAATTTACCTATGAACGAGGTCAGAACACATTTATGCCTAATTCTGACTTAACTTTTCATTTTTTAAATTTATTATCGGGATAAAAACACACACACGGTTTATTGTAGGGCATTGCTAAAAGAGTGGATATCACGCTGACCTAGCACCGATACCCCACCCTATGCGATAAACACCAACATCCGAAACAAGTAAACATTCAGTGAAGTACAAAGACAAAAGGCAACAGTCTTTTTCCTAGTCTTCTTCTGTTTATTCCTGTATTTACAGAGACCATGCTCCAACGCAGGCAGCAGTCGGCCAGTCATAAATAATTTAGTAGCTAATATCAAGCGCATATTTTCACATTGATCTTATTCTAGCAAACAGTTCATACGCAGATTATGCTGATAAGGAAAGTTACGCAAGATTGTCAGTTGGGAATCAATACCAGTGCCTAAACTTCACAGGGGGGACAAATAAAATGAACAAAGAGGGCATTCAAACAGATTACATAAAAAGGAACGGGGTCTTGAAAACAAAACAATCGGGAGTTGGAAATAAAATGGGGCCTTTAGGATAGTCTGGATTCCTGTATCTTTTTATTTGTTCTTGTTAATAACGAGACTTTTGGACTTTAAAGAAAAAAGTTCATATTTCGTTTTTTTTTTTTTTATTGTTTCGTTTTGATAATAGAGTAAATATTTTTAAGTATCTTTTTAAAAAGGAAAACACAAGAAGCTCTACTGAAGACAACATAGTTGCTCTCATAGAATGACTGGATATTTCGCTCCAACTCTATGAAGCATCATCAACAGTATTTATTAAGATTGAGTGCCCGATCCACACTGTGTCATGGTATCTTTTTATAGAGACAATGATCTATGAATTTTTAACATTGACAGAAGAAATGGTAAATTGAAAAACCTTAACAAAAAATTGTGTTCTCTGCAATATTTCTAATTTTGATGGCAACTAATTTTGGCTGATCACTCACTGAAGTTTGGCGAGTACTAATTTTGGCGAATTTTATATTTATTGGTCGAATTTGCCAAAATGAATACTGGCCAGACAAAAGTTCCCTTTGAATTTTAAGTCTTGAGGTTTTCAGAAATATTTATCCACGCAAAAATAAATCGCCTTAGGCACGACCATGAAGCAGCCTTCAGCCTGACTGCAAAATATGTATTTTACTGCAATTGATACCTCTTTGTTATGATGTGACATCGTTAGTTCTCGAAACTATCTAAAATATTTTTATGACGATTTTTCCCCCTATTAAACCAGATTGTGACATTTCAAAGAGTATCAAAGTATATTGTTGCAAATTTATGGAATATCCTGAACATTGAAGCGCAAGATGGTTATTATTACTGGATCTGCATTTTGATGCAGATTGAGGAGAAATGTCTGAGTAACGATATTAGGAAAGATGAGAAACTTTATTTGCCCTGGTCGCACTGATTTATGTCTTGTACTTCATTGGAATTAGTGGCAGTTATTTAGTGCTACTGTTAGTTCTTCTATTTCCGCTGTTAAAGTTCTAGGCAGTTTTCAGGGTGGTGTTTATTTTTCATGTTACGAAAGCGTATGGTCTGAATGTAAAGTCTATTCATTTCTCCATTTTTAACCCTGAAGGATATTTGATGTATAGATGATAGAAGTGTCTTCTGTGCCCGAAGATCTTTTTTTTTAGGCTTGTTCACCAGACTTCCTAATAGCTTGGGAGACTTCCATTATGAGTTATGGGGAAGAGATCCTCTGAAGACGAAGAATTTTGTTTGAGAATTCTGTACATCTTCAGGATCTGGAATTTATCCCAGGCACAGTCCCTGAGATTCTGTCACTTTTCTAAGACTATGATAGACTGTATTTTCTTGTGATGCAAAGAAAAAGGAAATACTCTTTGTCATTAAATAATTATATACTTATATTTTGATTTTGATTGTATTTTTCAGATGAATCAAGGAAGTAGAAAATAGCTCTCTGAACTTCCTTGGATGAATATAATAAAAAAATAGATATGATGATAATCGTAGACATGAATTTGGTTCCGATGTCTCCTACGCTGTAAAGGCTAGTCTGAGTATTCTGCAGAATTTCATAATAGTATCCCTGGTCTGAGACTGCGTAAATATGGCTCAAGTGCAGAGACAACTTCGAAGTCGTTCAATAAAGAACTTTTTGCGTTCATTCATCGTACCTCGTTTTGGTGCCTACCAAATTTGCTCAGTCCGAGCTATGTGGAGTGGAGACGATTTGGACTCCGCAGAAAATGAAATATGGGCAAAAAGGCAACAACTTGAAAAGATCCTTCGAGAGGAAAAGCGGGTCGTAGCATTCTTTTCGTGCATAACATACTTACCTGAATCGCCTGCATCCAAGAAAAAGTCTAAGTCAAAAAGAAGTCGCTTTCAAGAAGCCACACGCGATACATCTGAGGAAAGCGAAGATAGCGATGCTGACCGAGAGTCTTGGAGACTAGGGATATCTTTCTGGGTGGCTTTTGATAGTCCAGAAATGTCATTATCTACATTTGAAAACGACCTGAATCGTCAATTCATGTGTGCAGGGCTGCATCTCACTGAAAGCAAAGCCATACGCCCGAGAGGTAAGATTTCGTTTATAACATTGCTTGCATTGTGTATGTTCTGTGCTGATATTTTAACTACTGCTACTTATTCGAATGTTTTGAAACACTTTGATAATACTCTTACCTCTGCGTAAACTTTCTAAGCGGAGCACTATCAATGACATACTTCGCTCATCAACGATATCGATTTCAGGTTCAAATGCTGATGTTGACGAGAAGAGTGCGCGTGCCCTGTATACAGCACTGAAGGACCATTGTTGTGCCAAAGCTGCTGAAGTAATTCGAAAATCTTATCAGTATGCCATCCGCCATTTTGCAGAAGATAATGGCTTTGAAATTTGGGGGAATGTCGCTGTTCGAGAAGGAGCTGCATATTCTGTGAAGCCAGTTCAGTTGGTGTTGACTGAGCGCTTACGTAACGATGTTCGAAATGAAATAATGGTGGCCTTGCGTCAGCTTAACTGGATTGATCTCGACATCAAAGTGATCAACATTCCTTCTGCAGGTACTAAACTACGTCTTGTTTTCGGAACTCCCAATTTATACATGCTAGTTTACGATCTATACATACAAACTATCTTGTAACCATGTATCACACCTTTTCACATCTTGTAACCTGTTGTCACTCACCGTCACCCATACTTAGAGGTGATGGGTTGTTGAGCTGAGTATTTTATTTCGACAAAAGTGCTCTTAATCTCAATTTCTGATCTTGACAGGACCCGAAGATGCTACCTCTCTGACTCCATCCCCACGAAATAAGCCTAAGTCTGCCATTATGAAGGCCATTGACGTTGTTCGAAGACACATGCAAGCAGGAAAATTTGCAATTCATGAGGGACTGGTCTACCGGAAATTAGAAGAAAGTAAATTTACTTATATCTACACTAGTTCGGTAAAAAACTACCTGTTAAGTCAGCTTGGTGATAATGCAGTTGCAGATGTTATCGCGCCGTATCTGCCAAAAGTTGCTGGAATGCTGTCAGAACCAACGTGTGGGGCTGTCGAGCCACTGAAAATCGACTACAATTATATTGAAGCGCTGCCACCAGGCACCTGCTTTGATATTGCTGGAAAATGCTTTGTGAAAGATCCGCCAAATCTCAAAGGTTCTCCGAGGGCGTTTGTAAAATATAAATATACTGGTGAAGTGCCGTCCCCACAACATTTTATCAAAGGTACGTTAATCACGATTTCATTTGCTTTTGTCCTTTTTAAAAATTGTCTGTCTACTTGAGATGTGCATCGCCTCGTATGGTTTTCGCATTTAACAGATCTACAGCAGTATGTGATGCTATACAAATAAGCCGAACTATTAAGCCGTATACTGTTTTCTTTCAGCCGTGGAGAACAGTTTTCCTGATCCTATGACAAGACGTTTATTCTATCAGAAATACTACCAGCTATTGGCATGCGACAAGTTTCCCATGAAGGAGAAAAAGCTTCTCCTTCTTGGGCCACCAAACAGCGGAAAGACGAGTTGGTTCTGTCCGTTTGAAGGTGAGCAGTTTTGTGCACATCACCGGTGTTTTGCAGTTGTGTTTTGGACTTTTTATATCATTTTTATGTCTGGCCAATAAAGGCTTTATTTAATTCTTTCGATGTGTTTCTTAGGTATATTACCACAGTATGCAATCGCTGGGGTCGTGCGTGATGGGCGTTTCTCTGGTCACCTCATTATTGACAGAACGCAGATAATCTTTATGGATGAGTGGACCTCAGACAGCTTATGTTGCGAAGATGCCAAACGAATTTTGCAAGGTGAGGGTTGAATAATTCGTGATAGTAGTAGTATAAGTAGTACTACAGTTCGAAGTTTACGTATACATCTCTGATGGGAGACAGCAGCTCGAAGGATATTAGGGCTAGTGCTTCAGAGTTTAGTCCAAAATCCTGATCCACTAGACAAGTGAAATAAAAATAAAATAAAATAAATGAAAGTCCGAAAGTAAACATCTCTGCATCCAAAAATTCTAAATAGCCAGAGAATACACCAAGTGCTTAACGTTTCGCTGTTATTCCAACATCATGATCACAAACGTTATTGCCTCCTTTTGTCACTAAAGTCACCATGTTTCATGGCTTTTGCTTTAGCGGTTCCGGAGCAGTAGCCCACTAAACCCCCCCCCCCCAAAAAAAAAAACCACCCACCCGGGGTCTAGTAGGGTTAACGACTTTCTTCTTGAGTAGAGGCCAGGATATTTCTATAAGTTTCTCGTTGAATTCAACAGAAAAGAAATCCCAATCATTGATGCACTGCCTTGTAAAAGAATTTAAACCAAATCTCCTACTCCATTGAATTCATCACACTTGTGGATATTATATCAAGTGTAATGGATATAATCACAACTTTGGGGTCCATGGGTTCTAAACCGAAGCCCTTGTTTTACTTTATTGCATGACAACTTTGTCGCATGAAAATTTCGCGTTTGGTGGTCGAGTTAAAAAAAACCGCGAAATTAAAATGTCGCGAAGAACGCATTTCTAACTCAAACGCAAAATTAAATGCTGCGAAATGCAAATTTCACCCAAAGAACCGCGAGATTAAAATAACCGCGAAATTTTGATGTTGTAGAATTATCATGCAATGAAGTAGGTCTTTCTTGATATTTGACTTTGTTTTGATTTTTTTTTCGTGGTTTAGGTGGTCTGGTAATGCTTCCGCAAAAGCATAGAGAGGCACGCAAAGTGAACCTCAGGTGTGGAGTATTTGCAACTGCCAATGTAAAGCCTGATTTCGGAGCAGGTCCTGATGCCGATGCAATTGACGCTCGTCTCTGTGTGATGGAAACTAAAGCATTAAAGGAGAAAGACACAAGTGTAACAGGTAAGCTGAAATTTGGATATTATTCTGCTTCGCTTGTTCTTATCGTGTGCTAGTCTGTTAAGCAAGTTCCCTACCACTATCGCAGGCTTGATGCATCAAAGAATTGTGCAAAACGAGTATCCGGTGAAATTTTTGTTTCTAAACCTATTCCGTATGGGGTCATTCTGGCCGATGTACGAATGGGGGGTTGATTCCACCCTCCCCCCTGGTATTTCCAGATTGGTCATAGCTATGACCACCAAACTTAGTGTGGTGATCGACCAACATATAATGAACAATTTGAAGTCATCATGAATTATGCAGCTTCATTAGTTATGCAGTGACGTCATCATAATTAGTGGTGGGTGCCTCCCTATGCAAAATTTCAAAAATTTGCATAATCAATTATTTTAACGTTTTTTTGCATGTACTACATATCCGTGGGTCCTAAACGACTAAAAATAGGCCCAAAGTCCCGAAACTTCTCCATTTTCAGCTATTTTATGAAGGTTATAGGTTGAAAATGCAGAAAATTAGTCGCATGTCACGTAACTAAAGGCTAATATCTCGTGAACGGGAGAACCAAATTGCATCAAAGTTGGCCAGGATATGCGTTAACTCCTATGACTAAGAGTCTACGAAAAGCAAGTCATAAGCTTTTGCCGTTAGGAGATATTTTTAGAAAAGCTGAGGGGGCAGAATCAACCCCCATACGGAATAGCATTAACTGCATTTTTCTTTGTCTCTTTTTCAGGATGGCTTCGCAAACACTGTATGCAAGTATTTCATTTTCTTGCTGACAATTTGAAGGAAGTGCCTCTGTTTGAGTGTTCTGTTGCCGATCAAGAGACCGACGAAGGAGCCGTCTACAATGATTTTGACTTTGATAGCACTTCTCTGCTATACGTGTCACAAAACCTGCCAAGCACTTCAAGAAATCAGGATCTGCCCCGAAACAACTATGATCTTGGAAATTCTGTTGTCACTATAGACATAGAAGAAGATTCGGAGGGTGCTCAACAGCAAGAAGCACCTGATACTCATAATGAAAACTCCGCCGCAGACATGCAACCGGCTTTTAAACGCAGAAGGTTCGTAGTGAGTGAGGATGATGATGGTGATTGGAATCAGGACGAAGAAATACACAGCAATGGCCTTGGAACGGAAACGAAAAATACACAGAATGTACCCGATGGGATTATCGAAAACACTAACACTGGTCACTGACACTTGTGACAGAGATAAAAATTGTTTATAGTTCATCGTATTAACCCTTAGTCGGACAGTTTTTTCTAGTGCGCCTAAGGCGCGCTTGGGGCAGCCGCGCTGATTTTCATGTTACTAAAATCCTCTTGGGCATCCTTTGGTGCAAAAGTCGTCATCCTACCATTTTTGGGACTGGAAATATGGGCCCAGGTCTGTGGGGCACTTTTGAGCAATCTGATTAGTCGAGAGTTTTTTCGACGATATTTCCCGTTCTACATTACCAATCATCTTCTAACCCAAACATTTGGCGAAAAATCCTGCGTATGCACGAGATTGGTGGTGACATACGTTTGTACCATACGGGATGTGTTGATAAAAGTGGCCATATCGATGATGAATTGCGTACATAGATTGATGGTATCGAACGTATAATTTTCGATGGTGATGAGAATCTGTTATGTAGTGGATTGACTGCTGGGTTGATAGCTAAATCTCATCAGAGTCGACGCGTTCGACGTGAAATGAATGAAAAAATGAAGGTTGGAGGATGCGACCTGTATGATCACGAGAATACGTGTACGTGTTTTGCCAAGTTCTTTTCCAATGGATGTTGGCATTCTCATCCGTGGAATGGGTAATTGGTGAAATTGAAAGCTGGAATTGTAACAGAGTTTGTTTATTTGGTTGACTTTTTTCTACGTTTGGGTAATTGAGTAATATAATGTTTGTCTGACGTACGTTGCTATGGTTAATTCTTTTGCGTTACTATGTCCGTTGCTATGGCGGTTGCTAGGCTGATGACGTCATCGGGAGGTAGTCAAGCGGAACGGGGCTAGGTCAAACCCTTATAAAAATCGGGGTAATTATCGGGAAATGACGCTATAAACTCCAAAAATCTATACTACTCCACTGCCTTTCTAATCACCCGCCCTTTCAAATTCTACTTGCGTTACCCAGTGGTGCAGGACACACGAATGAATCTGTATTCTTTGTGATCAGTTTACCCTTTCGTTTTCGTTTCCGTTGATTACCATTAGCCGACAATTTCTCTCGGTCGAAAGTGAAGTTGGAGAGGTTGTACTCTGCTGTAACGTGTTGTAACGTTATGTAGCACATTATCACAAACTACCACTCAAGCTAGAAAAACATTCTAGAGGAAAGTGGATATACGCCACTTGATGATCGAAGCAAATTTTTCAAATCAAACAAGGATATTCAAGATGTTGCACCCACGTGTAACATATTGTAACGTTTGCAACACCTTATCATCCACTACCGCTCAAACCAGAAAAAAATTGTGGAGGAAAGTGAAAATGTGTCACTTGATGATGAAGACAACTTTTCTTGAGTCAAAAGTGAAGTTCAAGATGTTGCACCCTCCTGTAACATATTGTAACGTTTTCAACACCTTATCAACCACTTACTTACACCCAGGACAGACAGCGATTCCAGGGGAAAAATGAGCAAATGAGTAACCTGATGATCAAGACAAAAGTGAAGTTGATGAAGTTGTACACTCTTGTAACATATTGTGACGTTTTGTAAAAGGTTACCACCCAGGACAGACAACTATTCTAGAGGACACTGAGATCAATTGGCGTGATGATCAAGACAATTTTTCCTGTCAAAAGTGAAATTGAAGATGTTGTACGCTCTTGTAACTTGTTGTAACGTTTTGAAATACATTATAACCCTCTCGTAGCATATTGTAACGTTTTGCAACTACTTGTCACCCACTACAACCGAAGACAGACCAATACTTTAGAGGTTAATGAATATAAGTCACATGGTTATCAACACAATCTTTTATGTGTAATAAAGTGTAGTTAAAGATGTTGTAGCCTCTTCTAACATATTGTAGCACTTTGTAACGCTTTATCACCCAGTACCACTTATGCCAGACAAACCTTCTCCAGGAGAACGAGTATATGTCACCTGGTGATCAACACAATTTTTTTAGTGTAATAAAGTGTAGTTGAAGGTGTTGTACCCTCTGGTAACATATAGTAACTTTTTGTAACGCTTTATAACCTCCTATCATTCATGTCAGATAAACCTTCTACACGGGAACGAATATAATTCACGTCGCGATCAACACAGTTCATTTTTTGTGTCATAAAGTGTAGTTCAAGATGTTGTACCTTCATATAACATATTGTAACGTTTTGTAACTCGTTGTCACCCACTACCACCCAGGACGGACAAATACTTTAGAGGACAATGAATATAATTCACGTGGTTATCAACACAATTTTATGTGTAATAAAGTGTAGTTAAAGATGTTGTAGCCTCTTCTAACATATCATGTCAGACAAACATCCTACAGGAGAAC
This sequence comes from Scolionema suvaense, assembly GCA_027575255.1. Lineage (NCBI taxonomy): Eukaryota > Metazoa > Cnidaria > Hydrozoa > Limnomedusae > Olindiidae > Scolionema > Scolionema suvaense. The sequence continues at coordinate 6,246 of JAOBRC010206134.1, read as the reverse complement.
GAGTATAAGTCACCTGGTTATCAACATAGTATTTTTGTGTAATAAAGTGTAGTTGAAGATGTTGTACCCTCTTGTAACATATCGTGACGTCTTTTTAAATGTTACCATCCGGCACAGACAACTATTCTCGAGGATACTGAGATCAAGTCACGTGGTGATCAACACAATTTTTTTTGTGTCATAAAGTGTATTCGAAGATTTTGTACCCTCTTGTAACATATTGTAGCGTTTTGTAACTCCTTGTCACCCACTACCACCCAGGACGGACATATATTGTAGAGGACAATGAATATAAGTCACGTGATGATAAAAATAATTTTTTGTATCTTCAAGCGTAGTTGAAGACATCGTACCCTCTCGTAGCATATTGTAACATGTTGTAACTCCTTGTCACCCACTACAACCCAAGACGTACCAATATTTTAGAGATCAATGAATATAAGTCACGTGGTTATCAAAACTTTTTTGTGTCATAAAGTGTAGTTCAAGATGTTGTAGCCTCTTCTAACATATCGTGATGTTTTGTAACGCCTTATCACCCACTACCACCCAGGACAGGCAAACATTGCAGAGGAATTTGAGACTACGTCTCGTGATAATTAAGACCATTTTTGCCAATCAAAAATGAATTTGAAGAGGTTGTACCCTCTTGTAACATATTGTAACGTTTTGTAAAGCCTTACCACCAAATACTACTCATGTCAGACAAACATTCTACAGGAGAACGAATATAAGTCAGGTGGTGATCAACACAATTATTTTATGTCATAAAGTGTAGTTGGAGATGTTGTACCCTCTTGTAACATATTGCAGCGTTTGATAAAGCCTTATCACCCACTACCTCTCAGCCAGACAAACCTTCTAAAGGAGAACGAATATAAGTCACATGGTGATCAACACATTTTCTTGTGTAATAAAGTGTAGGTGAAGATGTTGTACCCTCTTGCAACATATTGTAACGATTTTGTAACGCCTTATCCACCCATGCCACACCAACATTGTCCAGGTAAACAGAAATTGGTCTAGTGGTGTTCAAGAGAACTTTTTCCAGTCAAAAGCGTAGTTGAAGAAGATGTACCCTCTTGTAATATATTGTGACGATTTATTGCGCCTTATTATCCACTCTCACTTATGCAGAACCAAAATTCTGGAGGAAACCAAAGGTAGTTAAGAATGTTTTACGATCTTAGAATAAACATATTATAAAGTTTGGTAATACCTGATCACCCTTTTCTGAACAGGACAGACAAACATTCTAGAGGAGGATGAACATACTTCATTGCATGAAAATTTGGCTGCTTGCAAATTTTGTGGTTTCGCAGTGGAGTTTAAAAAAACTGTTAAATCAAAATGCCACGAAAAAATATTATTTGAGGCCAACCGTGAAGTAAAAATGTCTGGGTTTTACGCTCTAAGACATTTTTTTGTATAAATTTTGTGAAAAATGAGTGAAAAGTGCACTATTTTGGAACAAGCAAGACATTTCCGATGTCAGTCTTTACTTAGACTGCGAAATTGAAATACAATGAAATCTGTATTTTTGCCTAAACCACCTGAACTGCGCAAATTAAGACGCAGAGAAATGCAAGTTTGACCAGAAAAACCGCGAAATCATTCTGCAATAAATTAAGTCACATGGAGATCAAGACAACTTTTTTGAGTCAAAAGTGCAATTGATGATGTTCTACCCTCTTGTAAAATACAGTAATGCTTGTAATGCCTAAGTACCTGCAACCGAACAGGACGGGCAAACATTCTAGAGAAAACTGAAAAAAGTCACGTGATGGTGAAGACAATTTTTCCAATCAAAAGTGAAGTTAAAGATGTTGTACCGTCTTGTAACTTGTTGTAACGTTTTGCAACACATTATCACCCATTACCTCTCAAGCCAGACAAACATTCTAGAAGGGAACGAAAATAAGTCAGGCGAATCATCAAGACGAGCTTTCTCGTGTCGAAAGTGAACTTTAAGATGTTGTACTCTCTTGTAACATATTGTAACATTTTCTAATCTATTATCACCCACTAGCACCTATGAGAGACAAATATTCTAGAGCACAACGAAAATAATTCACGTGATGATCAAGATAACGTTTTTCCTTTCAACTGGCGATTGAAGATCTTGTACTGTCTTGTATCATATTACAACAATTTTTAACACGTTATCACAATGTCAATGTGATGATCAAGACAATTTCTTCTAGGCAAAAGTGAAGTTGAAGATGTTATACCCTCTTGTAACATATTGTATCATTTTGTAACGCATTATCTCCCACTACCACTCAGGACAGACATACATTCCAGAAGACAAAGAAAATAAGTCACTTGATAATCAAACTAACTTTTTTTCAGTCTAAAGTGATGTTGAAAATAATTTACCCTCTTGTAACATATTGTAACGTTTTATAACACCTTGTCACCCATTACCACCCAGGACAGACAAAAAATTTCTGCGGAAATGAGATAGTAAGTCATGTGATGATCACGATAACTTTGTTGAGTCAGAAGTGAGGTTGAAGATGTTATGCCGTGTTGTAGCATATTGCAACGTTTTGCAACGCCTAATCACCCTACTATTCAGGGTTAATAAGAAATGTTAAACAGATCATTCCTAGCACATTTATTCGCTATCAGAGGGTATCACTATGATATCACCAACTGCTGTACCATTTTATAATAGTGCTAGTTTGTAACGGTAAAATGTCCACCAAACTTCGTAAATGTTCTCTGCTGTTGACAAACTACAAATATCTCGAAACATAGTTGTCAAATAAAAAAAATAAATACTCTTAGAGTACAGAACAACTTCATCGCTGCGTGTTTTAACTACACTACAATCAATAATCTTCTACATACCGATTACGAATGTCCAATACCAATTACTAACAAAGTGAAAACTATTACTTCAAACGGTTACATCTCAGACAGTGCACGGACAACACAATACTTTGACGTTGCTAGGAAAAGATACAATCAAGCTACACTGAACAGAATATTAGGCAGTTGGGCAAATATTAATATGAACTATAAACAATTTTTGTCTCTGTCACATTCTCCCCTTCTTTAAAAAGGTGTCCCACTATTTCTCAGCTTCAGCAGTTCCAGTGCAATAATTGTACATTGGCATCACATGGGAGTAATCTTCAGTGATTCGCAATGACCGAAATGATACTCCTTCAAACACATCGATATTTCGTCCGCTATGAATAATTTTGTATTCGTCCAATACCAACTTGGACCACACGCTTTACATGATCATCACCAACTTGTATCTGCATCTTCAAGGAGACTTGTTTCCATCATAAATTACGGCAGCATTTTTTTTCCATTATAAATTTTGAAGCCATTTATTTCTTACCACCAAATCCAGTTCATCATTCAAATTCTCTTTGTGGTCCTGATGTTATTTCTCTTCTATCCACCTGTCTCATAATCTTGACTGTCTTCCATGTTTCGGATATCATGATTACACTTCTGTAACTCGTACTTATATACATGTAAATCTCTCTTATAATTTTGAATTCTATATAATATCTAATAACTGTGAACGTTTATGTATGTATCTTCTGATAACTGTAAACTCTTCTTTTCTTATTTCTTTTAGCTCATCGATCGCGATGTGTAGAATGGTGAAGAAACAAAATATGCAGTTGTCGCAAGTAGCTCAGTCTGACAAGGAATGGCATTGAAGAAGAAAGGTTATTAAGGCTCCCCTTGCCCGATCAACAGACATCTGTGGCTCGCATTTTCCGCTTTTCACACTCTGGCTCTCGAACGTAGATCTGATGATATGGACTATGCTAGTCTAGCTCAATGTAAGCATCTTCTACTCACATCAAACCCCCACCACGTCTTCCCCGTTCATCTTGTAGTACTATCCCTCTAAACAGAACTAAAGTATAAAAGCTAAACTGACACATCAGCCAGGACGGAGTTTAAAGTTGGCTCACCCAACTTTGCATATACGAATTTTGACGGAGGTCTTCTTTCGCGGACTCCACTCTCATCTTCTTCTTCTTCTTCTTCTTCTTCTTCTTCTTCTTCTTCTTCTTCTTCTTATTGTTCTATTCCTGCTCCTGTGCTGTCTTCTTCATCCTTCTCTTCCACCTGCTCCTTTCTTCCTTCTACTTCAGTATCGTCAGATCTAATAATCTTCCAATTGATAGAATCTTCTACGTCATCTGGCACAGCTATGTTTTTCCATCCAGAGCAATCTACAACCCCGGACAAAAGTAAAGTGAGCAAATACTCATTATCTCATATTATCCGTCAGGACCTTGTCTTTCTCATCCCCCCCTTCCCCCCACTAACAATGTTGTTCACTTGAGGTATAAACATCTAATGGCTATTGATATCAGACACTCCGAGCAAGATGGTAGCTTTATCTGCCTATCACAATTTGGCCACCTGCAGAACATGTCATAAATGTCGCAAACATTCTCCAAATTAAGCATGAAATACTAGTGTGCAAGCTAAAACCAACATTGAAAGTGGGGACGGGGGAAGCGGAAAGATCTGCAACATCATTTACATACAACATTCAACATAGCTTTTACTTTACCAAATGAATCTGTTCACTTCCTTTTGTCCGGGGTTGTACGTCTGTGGTCTTCTCATCATTTATGTGGTTCCTATCCACTTGAAAATCAGTTAGTAAATGTGATGGTTCAGTTGGAATTATACTGGGTTCAGGAGTATGATCAATAGATGCTGATTCGATAATGACATTTTCTGCTGGATCCATGTCAGATTCTGGAGCATCATTGAAAAGATGTAGATCATCTGGGTTGTACTCACATATGTCTTCATCATCGTAATTATCAGACTCGTTCTCTTGGATACGGTGGGCATGTTGCTGCGTGGCTTGAGTGCGGGTCACAGCGCCTGACTGTGGTTGTCAGTTGCTTTGCTACTATTGGATTTATCTTTGTTTTCAAGCAGTTTGAGTTCCAGACATGGCATCAAGAGATTCCTGTGCACAATTTGACCAGATGTTTCACCGTCCTTCTGAACAGTGTATACCACACCAGCAGGCTCATGGACACGTACAATGAATGATGAAGACATTTTGTTCCCAGTAGTATCTTATTTTGCCTGGGCCGCCACGTTCCACCACATTCTTTATTAACACTCTATCACCAATTTTTAGCTGAGAAGATTGAAGACACGCATCTGCTCTCCTTTTGGTCACAGATTTTAGTTGATTTGAGCATTTGTTGGCGATGTGATAAGATTCTTCCATCTGCGTTTTGAAATTATCCACATATTGATTGTGCGTCATAGCTTGAGCTTTCTCTTCATCTTCCAATAGGGAATTCTACGGCAAGCGAGGGTGGCGACCAAACATGAGGTAATGAAAGGTGAAAGTCCAGTTGTTCAGCACAGCGTGCCATTTACTCTTTTCAGTTTTATCCATGCAATGTAGCATTTGAGGAAGAGTTCGGTTCATTCTCTCGACAACACCATTGGGTTTGTAGATGATATGGAGTTGTCCTACGTTTCTTAATATCAGCAAATTTGTTCAGATGGTAAACAGGTTATTTTCAAATTCGCAGCCTTGACGTGCAGTAATCTCCCCAGAAATCTAAATCGTAGAATGTAATCACCATAAAGATGTTTTGCAGCAGTTAGTGCACTCTTATTTTTTTGTTGGATATGCTTGTGCATACCTAGTAAAATGGTACACGACGGGTAAGATATATTCATGGCTGCCACTGCTACTTTCTAAATGCAAGAAATCAAAGGCAACCAACTTATTCGGGGTTGATGTTACAACATGCTGTAGTGGTACATAACTTTCTCGAGTTGGTTTCCTTTGGGCTATAAATGGGCATTTTATGTTGATGAAGGCAGCTATGTCAGTGTACATCCCGGGCCAATACCCGCGTTATCGTGCAAGGTCAAACACCCTGTCAGTACCAAGATGCCCCATTTCCACATGCAACGTTTTTTATACATGTGTTCTCTATGCCTTGGGGAGGACAAACTGATCTACCTCACCACTTCTGCGCCGCAATCTACCTTTGCTGTCGACGAATAACTTCTTTCGCTCACGTCAAAGACTTTCTGTGGACTTCGACAGTTCTTCTTGTCGGATACTGACTTTTTTTTATTGCATCCATCACCATTGAGAACTTTTTCCCAAGAGTAAGACTGGAGAAATAAATCTGAGAGGATCGTACCATGACGCTAAGTACTGAAGAATCCCTCTTTTCGTAGTTGCAGTGTTTCGACTCGGATTTTCAA
>JAOBRC010206023.1:0-15210 GCA_027575255.1 Scolionema suvaense | reverse complement strand
ATTTTTTGGAAGGCGGCGATCAAAGAACTTGCCTAACCTCGCCAGATGCTCCTTTCTCGCACAGGATCAGGCTGTAGGCCCCTATGCAGGGAATGGAAGCATCTGGTCCCAGGTTAAGACTGGCCAAATCAACCTTGGTTCAATACATACTTGTCTATGGTATCAGATGAACTAATCATTCCTTCTAGACCAGACCTGCTGTGCCTGCCAGAACAACCGGAAATCCTACACCCTCTGCATCAGTTCCTGTGTCTTTGCGTTGGGATTTTCTCAGGGAAAGTGTAGGTATGTCACATTCGTCACATTTTGAACAGTATGCTATGGCCTCCTGGTCGCAGAAAACACAAGATAACTATAATGTGCATTTACGCAGATGGACAGACTATTGTAAGACAGCAAATATTGAAAATCCATACTATGCTACACACGAATAAGCACTTCAATTTTTGGTGCATCTGTTCCAAAATGGTGGTAGCTATACAGCATAGCTCCTGCACGTTCAGCCTTATCGGCAGTTTTGCCTAAAGGAGAACAATGCCAAATTTGGGGAGAATGAACTGGTCTCTCGTACTTTAAAAGGATTCCTTAAGTTGAAACCATCATTTCCCCGGTATGTTGAAGTAGTGGGTACTACCTGGATGGACCGATACGTGTAAGGTGTGGTGTAACAGGTGGTTGTTTACACGCGTTACAGGTGGTTGTTTACGTACTTTTCATCCCAGTCGCGCAAGGCAAATTGTGTGAACGCTTAAATTGTAATAGTTCAATTAGTGTCTTAGCAAACGGTTGGCTATGAATAATTTAAGTCAATGAAAAAATTTTGATCTAAGCGTGACCGATTGCACTGGGCGTCTATAAACATAGATAGTGTTGCGAAAAAAATTGTACTCTGACACCTGCCTTTTGCTTGTACGTTTAATAAGTCAATGTGTCGAATAGTCATCTTGCTGCACTAGGTGTGAGATAGCACAGTAGTTATACCTAACTGCGAATCTTAGAAGTTATAATAAAATTGTTCTGAAAACTGAGTATCATGGATAGTTCTAGCTTGAATTTTTCTGTCGATTTTTACGGAGATCTTATTGATCACCCCAGTTTATTAGGAGATAATGTCGATGTCGAGGACTTGCTAAATATGGCTGATATCGAATCACCCGAAGCAGGCGAAGGAAGTACTGTAGATGACAACGATGTTGATTTTTCTGTTCGTGCAAGACATCGACGGCGGAACATTGAATTTATTGATTTGGTGACTCCTGAACCAATTGAGTTGGAAGTTGAAGACGATGTGTTAAATAACGATGTAGGTAAAATTCTGTAAACCACCGGATGCTTTCAGGCTTTCTTTTTGTTGCTGTTGTTGTTATTTCGGTATTTGTGCCATTTAGTGCATTTTTGAAGAGAAAGTAACGTGTTTCTCTGATTGGTGATAAGGTAAGGGTCAATTATTCATTTCTGCTTGTTTTCTTTCATGTCATCAAGCACATTTAAAAAAAAACAATCCTTGTCTCTTTTTGTAGATAACGTGCTGCAAAGAACAAGTTCCCCCCTGTTGGAAAGTGATGCAAGTAGTGATAACCTTACACGTTCTAACGAAGGTATTGAAAAGGAAAGCTTGCGCTTTCTTGTTTAGTGGCACTCCTTTAATGTATAGAAAATTATTTTTATGCCTGGTTTTTCGGGTTGTAAAAACCGAGAGAATGATTTTGACTGTATGTATTTATTTTTCAGTTCAGGACTTCCTCAGGATGCGTACTCCTCCTTTACGTGGTGGCGTCAGCGGACCATTAGTCACTGGTAATAATCTAGGTGAGTGTTTTGATTGATGCGATGCTAAACTTGAAACCTTGTCTCTGTAAGTGTGTTGGTAGTGCATGAGTGTGTGATAGTGGTTTTCTAACAATTTTTTCTTGTTATCAATTTTTTCTTGTTATCACCTTTTCAGCTGATTTATCGGATCTGTTGGACGCTGAGGGTAGTTTCGCGCACCTAACACCAGGGCACTGTAACGTAACTGGTGATGGTTTTGGAAATCGTTCGCAAATTCAAGTGGTGAACTTGATTACACCTGACCTGGAAAGATCAGCACAAAGCATCCAGTTGGAGAATGATGGAGCTGATGGACGTGATGGAACATCATTGATGATCCTGCAAACAGCTTCTAGATGCATTAGCACTGAAGGTTAGCCAGTCTGTGTATTATTATCATGACTAATATGGTTGCTCAGGTTAATATTTTTTCTGTCTCCTATCTCGAACTGCATTGCTGCGGCTTTTTGGCATATTACATTAAACAAGAAAAATATGACACAATGATAGGTGGTATCGATAAATTTCTGAGGTCATTATTAAATTACCCCCCCTCTCTTTCTCTTATTTAAGGGTTGAATCCTGATTTGTTGTCTGAAGAGGTGGAGGGGATTATCACTCCGCCGAACCCACCTGAGAATGGAAACGCTAATAATGTGTCTCAACAAAATGACAGTATTTCTGTGCCAATAGGTGAAAGTTTGAATTGTTCAGAGCTATCTCAGATTTTGCGACAATTTGGGGGCGGTGGTGTCGATGTTGCCGAGAGCATAGGTGATGAACAAGATAGTCTAAATTGTACGGAGCTGTCTGAGTTATACGGGAGGATGGGGGAAGGGGCGGGTAGTCAACAGGAGGGTAGACAGGAAGGAAATGAAGAAGTGCCTGATGAAGTACAAGAGCAAGAAAGTCTTTCTCAGATCGAAGGTAGATGTATCTTTAGAGGGGCAGTGGAAAGGAAGTGTCGAAAATTCAACACAACAGCATGGAATTATGATTTAACAATCAGAGGTTTTGACGTCAATGACATGCAGCATGCCATGTGGCAAATAAGATCTACTTTAGACATGGTATTGAACGCAGTGACTGAGGGTCTACAACAAAACACATACATTAGATTTTCCTTGACTCATCGTGCCCTGGACAAAGCCATAAATTTGCCCTTTATGAGATTAGAATTTCTGACAACTGATTTAATAATGGATGCAATAGAAAACGTTTTGAATTCAAACGAGGAGTTTCTCTTAGATGGTCAATTTGATATTAGTGTGATCTATACAGAAGTGCCAGATGGGGGAATGAATTCTAAGTTGGGCCGGTTCATAGACAAAGCCAAGGAATTGAATAAGCGCCGGACGTACATACAAATATTTAGTGATGATGAACTGTGTGCAGCTCGAGCAATCGTTGTTGAAAAAGCCCGCCAAGAAAAATCGTATTCCGAGTACAAAAGCTTGTATAAGAGTAAACGTAAACAAGAAATTGAAGCCTTGAAATTGCATCGTGATGCAGGAGTGCCACGTCGACGGGTAGCCATAAAGGACATGTCGAAATTTCAGGATGTTCTCCCTGAATACCAATTGAAAGTGGTATCCCTTGAGCATGGAAACGCAGTTGTTTACAAAGGTGCATACAAAGATAAGCAAATAGTTCTGTATCTGCATAATGGTCATTATGACATCATTCGATCCATGACCGGCTTTGTATGTAGATCAGGCTATTGTCACCGATGTGATGTTGGTTACACAAACAAGTTTAGCCATCGTTGTGCTTATATGTGTATTTCTTGTGACAGCGACCAATGCAGAGGTGGTGTCCAGGAAATAATCTGCGACAACTGCCACGTAAAATTTTTTGGGCAAGAATGCTTTAATCGTCACCTGGAGGCTTCTGAACGCTACAATAGACGGCCAAAATGCGAGGCAGTCCAATATTGCGTGGGTTGTTGTCGTCACTATAATTTACTGGACGGCCGACGAATAGGGGGCGGTCACGTATGCGGTGAGCGTGTTTGTGGATCCTGTCACAAATTTGTGTCCCCTGATCACATGTGTTTTATGCGTCCGTATGTTTCAAGACGGGAGAAAAAACGTGTTCCTCGTACGTTTGAAGAAGAAGAAGAAGAAGATGACGCTATTGATGCAGCCGAAATGTGTCCAGATGATGAAGATACAGAAGGCAACATAGATGGTGCGGAGCAAGAGAGGCAAACGGAAGAAGACAGGGGGTTTAAATACATTTTCTTTGACTTTGAGACAATGATGGATGAAGATAACACCCACATAGCTAATTTCTGTGTAGCACACAAGTGCTGCAACAAGTGTTACAGAGCAGAAGAAGATCCAAGGTGTACACAATGCAAGAAAAGGGAGTACATCTTTAAAGGAAAGGATACTGAAGTGGCCTTTTGCGCATGGCTGTATGGGGGTGAAAACAACGGTTATACTGCAATCGCCCATAATATGAGAGGTTTTGATGGGTATTTCGTCCTCAGGTATCTTTTTAAACAAGGTTCAACGCCGCACATTGTACACAATGGCTCAAAATTGATGTTAATACGAGTACCGGAATTAGGAATACGAATCATTGATTCTATGAACTTTATACAGATGCCCTTATCAAAGATGCCAGCAACTTTTGAGCTGAATGAATTGCATAAAGGTTATTTTCCTTATTTCTTTAACAAAACAGAAAACGAAAAATATATTGGCCCTTTACCCGATAAAGAATATTACAACGATGCAGGAATGTCTGTAAAAGATCGCGATGAATTTAATGCTTGGTATGAAAGACACGTAGCAGAAGGATATGTGTTTGCCATGGAAAATGAGATTACTCAATACTGCAGGTCGGACGTGGATATTCTTAGACGTTCCTGTACAAAGTTCCGCGACTTGTTCTTTGAATTAACCACTGTTGACCCTTTTACAGAATCAACTACGATTGCTTCTGTATGTAATCTTGTTTTTCGGAAACGATTTTTAAGAATAAATACCATTGGCGTGATCCCTCCGACCAACTATTGCGCTAGGAAGAATCAAAGCAGTATTGCGCTGGGGTATCTTCGATGGCTGGAAGAACACGAGGGAATTAGCATCCAACATATTGGAAACGATGGCGAAAAGCGAATAGGTTCGTATCTTGTTGACGGATTTGCAGATGCAACAGCTATAGTGTACCAAATTCATGGATGCTTTTGGCATGGTTGCAAGACGTGCTTCCCTGATCGAACCACGCGCAATGCAGTCAATCAACAAACAATGGGGGAATTGCGTGCCAAGACTACGAAGACTACCGCCGAAATCACGAGGATGGGGTTTCACGTGGTGGAGAAGTGGGAGTGTGAAATTCAACAGGAGATGAAAACTAACAAACGACTGTCAAGCTTGGTTGCTGAATCAAAATTTGTCGAGCCCATAAACCCAAGGGATGCCTTCTTTGGAGGGAAGTGTAATGCCACCAAACTTTTTCACGAAAATCGTCCGGACCAGAAGACACATTATTTAGATGTTACATCGCTATATCCCTACACTAACAAGTACTCGCGCTACCCAATTGGACACCCCCAAGTAATTGAGTCGGGATTCGGAGACATTGCAAATTACTTTGGTCTGGTTATGTGCCGTGTCATACCACCGAGAGAGTTGTATCAGCCCCTGCTACCAACTAAATGTAACGGCAAACTTGTTTTCAGCTTGTGCCAGACATGTTCATTAAATATGCAACAGGAAAGATGTCAGCACACAGACATTGAACGGTCGTTCAGTGGCACCTGGATCAGCGAGGAAATCAAGTTTGCTGTACAGAACGGATACATAGTGGATAAGATTTATGCTGTTTGGAACTATTCTGCGTCCACAGTTTATAATCCAACAACATCATCAGGAGGATTGTTTGCGCAGTACATCAACACCTTTCTGCGCATAAAGACGGAGGCATCAGGCTATCCAAGTCACATCGAAAACGAAGCTGATCTTGAAATCAAAGAGCACTTGGCTGAGGAATACGTACAAAGCTTCTATCGTACGGAGGGTGAGGACACAATATATATTTTTTATGCAAATTTTTTTTTTTTTTCGTTGTCTCGGTTGTTGCTTTGGTGAAGTTTTTTTAATTGCAGGCCGCCGCAGAGGAGAAAGCAAGTACACAAGCCAGCAACAAGGAAAGAAAAGAAAGAAAGAAAGAAAGAAAGAAAGAAAGAAAGAAAAGGAGAATGAAAGATACATTCATGATATATACTTATTTATTTTTCTCTTCAGGCGTTTTCCTGCACAAAGACGATATAAAACCGAATTCTGGACGTCGAGCCTGTGCTAAACTGATGTTGAATACATTGTGGGGGTATTTCGGAAAGCAACCTAATCGACCAAAGACTGAGTATGTTACAGAGCCTGGTCGTTACTATCAGCTGTTGGGAGATAACACCATCGAAGTAAAAGATGTTTTCTTTGTAAGTCAATACAACAGTTGTGCATGTGATATATAGTTCATGAGAACATTACTAAGAATATTATTCACATCGTGTTTATGCTATTAATGAGAGCTGTTTCCTTTTTTGTACACCTGCATTTCATGTAAACTTATCTATTTTTGTTTTGTACATATATTCCGTGTTAATTTATTTTCTGTTCAGGTAAACGACGAGATGCTGCATGTGTCGTACTGCAGAAAAGATGATTTTGTGCCAGAGTCGCCTTTCACCAATGTTGTTTTGGCGGCCTTCACCACTAGTTATGCAAGAATACACTTGCAGAGAATCCTCTTGCGTCTTGATGCCCGAGTTCTGTATTATGACACGGATTCAGTGGTTTTCACATCCCGTGAAGGAGAATGGAACCCCCCCCCTACTGGACCGTACCTAGGGGATTTAACCTCAGAGTTAAAAGAGAACGATTATATTACAACTTTTGTGTCTGTGGGGCCAAAATCCTACGCGTTTCGGACCGCGCAAGACAATACTGTAGTGAAATGCAAAGGTATTCGCCTCAATGCACGCAATTCTGATATTATCACTATGCAAACAATGAAGGACATTGTTTTCGGGTCATGTGAGAAGGTCACTACAGTGGAGCCACACGCCATCATTCGTGACAAGAAAACCACCTCCCTGCGCAACGTACGTCAAGAAAAGACATTGCGTTTGACATACACGAAAAGAGTAATTCAACCCTCCATGGACACACTGCCATATGGATATTGATCAGAAAACGTAGAAAGTGACGTTCCACTTTTATTTTTAAGCTGTACTAATGGGTAAAACAGAATTGATAAACAATAAGAATATAAAAACAAACGATGTGTTTAACTATTTGTTTGTTTCTTCTTCAGTGCAATGGCTATTACTATGTATATTGTGCTAAATACTATCAGTTTTTATCCATTCTGTACCAACAGCCTGTTTCTTTACCTCTGCTTTTTTCATCTTCGATTTCACGTCTCTCGACTTTTCTCCACCACCATGACGATTGCGTTTTCCTAACCATGTCTGAGGAGTATTCAGCTTATCCAGTATGCCACGAAACTGGGACATGTAAGGAGGCGGAACTTGCAAATGAGGTTGATCTCGCACAGACTCTGATAATAAGTCAATAATGTTGGAACCAGGAAGACTTTTTCCGTCTGCCTTAACCTCACCATTTCTGTTCCATGTAATTACATCAGGATTTTCTTTTAAATGCTCCAAGATTAAGCTTGCACGAGATTGATACGTTTTCGGAAGAGTTTGAATTAAGATTTTATCTACATTATGGCTATCCCTGCTTTTCGATTCTGAAGTTGTTGTGCCCAGTTCTTTTTCAGTTAGACTCTTGACCCCCACGTTTTGCTTATCCAAGGTCCTTGGTTTATCAGATAGCTTGTCTTTCAAATCTTGGAACCGGTCTAAGTGTCTGGTGCAGATATAAGCTTTTACATCTTCAGGTATATCTGAATTTGACATTATCCTGTTCATACCTGTAAACTCAGCATCGAATTTTATGTCATCTGCTTTTGCTTGGGTCAGATACTTTCCTCGGTTTTTTTCACCAGAGAGCGACTTGTACTCAGATTCAGGGACCAATACCACTCTTTTAAAGCTACTCATTTCCCCAGCAGTAGCTTTGGTAGCAAATCAGAAGCTACAGAAGAAAACAATGAACTCAGCAACATTGGTAAAAAGCCCCCTTTTTGTACTAAGAGTTTTTTCTTCCCTCTTGAGTTTCGTTTTTCGTAAGCAATCTTTCTCAGCGTGTCCTTGTGATGCCCCAGACGCTTCTTTTGCAGATTATTCAGAGGTATTGCACCTTGCAGGTGATTATATGCTATTTCGGCAAGACAATTTATTAGTGAGTCTGAGGCAGTAGAAAGAAGATTCCGTCTTTGGTTAGGTGTTCCTCTTTGCAGTAATATCAGTTCATGGAAATGTTTTTTCAGCTTCTCCCCTTTCTTCCCATGTGCCCCAAAATTGACTGCACAGCACGATGGATCCATGATAAATGAAGACATTCTGATTGGTACGTCAGTTTTATTAAGAGTGCTGCGGTATCCTTGGTCTTTTAGATACGGCCAATTAACGAACGACTGGTAAATATGCATGACAAACCTCACTTGGCAAAATATTTGTCCTTACGCGAACTTCCTCCGGAGTATCTTGCCTTGAGTCATAAAAGAGGTATGTGTGCGGCTTCATGGTGGCATCGTGGTAGGCTTCAGTAAAAAATTTTGTGTTTCCAGGAAATATTTGCCTAGCTAAGTTAGTTATCTGTAGCTTGTCGCGAGGGTTTTTGAACAAAACTAAATAGTCTGCATTCAAATTGATAGTTCTCGAATACGGACCAGGTTGAAACAAGTTTTGCGTCAGAAGTATGACAGAAATATTGCGATGACGACCTTTTGTAAAATAGCCGGAAACTGTTTGACTTTTCACTGCTTGCTCCACAAGATCATCCAATACGATTAGATTATGAAAGCTGCTATCCAGTAATTCATCTTTCGTAAGTAAACCTTCATGAAATACAACGTTTGGAATCAGTTTTCTTACCCGTTCTGTGAATTCTGCATCAATAAAGGGAGAACACCAAACGACTTTATCAACGTTCTTATCTAGCATCAAATAAGCATTAGACAGAAGCTTTAGCAAAAATTCTGTTTTGCAGACGTTTCTTGTTCCAGATATTATCATCGATAAAGGTACTTTTAACCGTATATCCATGATGCGCACCACTCTCTTTCAATTTCACGCTAAGTATGAATTCAAAAGAATCTGTTCAAACGTTAAATAAGACGATTTGAAAAGTCACAATTGCTTAATAATTAACTATATCTTCTCGCGCTCGTAAAATTGTACAACCGTATCATCACCTTTATTGCGCAAAATTTTGATAATAGTATCATAATCTAAGTTTCGAGATTTCCAGAAAGCAAAAAATAATATAAATAAACCACAGTTTAGAGTCCAAGGCTTCTGTAAACGTCGGGTTGAATATTTGATAGCCTTGGAATTGCGATCCATGAATGATAAAATGTTGCGACCATAAAACTTTGGTTCGTTGCCATATGAATCGAAAAACTCAATAACATTGCCACTTCTTGAAATCCACATACAAATCCAATGAAGACCAGGTTCACTGCTTGTTTCGGAATTCACTACCACAATGCAAGGCAGTTTTCTAAGGACAGTTCGTGGAAGACGATCAAGAGCATACACACCTTGAAAGTATTTCTTGGTGAACAGATCACCTCGCAGAAATTCAATCAGTTGAATCGTATCCATTACGTGGTAAAATCTGTGATGATGTTTCTAGCACTAGTAATCTCAATAATGTTTTGAAACTCGGCGTAAACTATCACGCTGATAGTTTCTGGAAGTGGGTCTTTGAAGTTCAACTGCAGTCGTAAATTTCCCCGCCTGTCAATTTCGAAAGCTTCTCCGTTAGCAATGGTTGACGTAAAATCAGACGCAAACAATGAATAACCGAGAGGGTATTCGTCACGTCTAACACAATTTCCTTCGTCTTTGAATAATTTCTCCAGAGCACTGAATAAAGTTAAGTATCCCTCTACGAAGTTACCCGATTGAAAGTTTAAATTCAATGCTTTCGAAGGAACTGGTTGTGAGTCTATATAGGCACATATACCTGACAAGTTGAAATGATGGAAGAAGAACGGGTTTTCCGTATAGCTGCCATTATATGCTGAATTTTTTACCATGCCAACGATGATACGGTTCGGCAATGCTCCATCAAAAATATTGTCTATACTTGGATCATACTGGTTGCCAGGTATCGTAAAAACTCTAGGAACTACTCTTGAAATCGGATATCTCGCATTTTCGGTTGCAAGCTGCTTATTGATCCTGTTGTACATGAAGCTGGCTACCTTTACTCTTCGAAAATACATTCCCGCTTCAACTATTTGCACCTTGTAATCTGCATCCTTTGTTGGTGATATTAAGGCGAAGTTCGGTTTAGATGGATGAAGTTTTACTGTTACCCTTACTCCATTGATAAGATATCGTTCTTGGTTAAAAATATCGGTGTGCAGTTTCCCAACAAGTTCGACAGCGTCACCTGATCTAGTTTTGCTATATCGCATTCTTAGACCAATGTTAGAAGTCACCTTGGTAGGATCCGTGTCGTTCATCTGCCCTGCCTGGTCTTTGTAAAACATTCCGCACGATAGCTGAGTTTCGGCAGTATTCAAATTAAAATTCAGCAACGTTTCCAGGATCGCCCGGTAGGGATAGGCATCGCTTGATGCTGTAATCAACCGCTCTCCAAGATATACGTCCACTTGTCGAAACAACGAAGCTATTGGGTAGTTTATTAGAGTTGCTTTGTCTTCAGCGGCTAAGGGTACACCGTCCTTCTTTAAAAGCCGCACAAGCTTTAAATATGTATGTGCTAAATCTGTAAACTCGTCCCCACTGCCTTCTAATTTGAATTCCAGAGCACCGCGATTATCTGTAGAATTTATCGGACGAATTTCAACCCATTTTCCATCAGAAACACCAATCTGCTTGTATGGTGGCGTAAAAAGGTCTAAAGATGTATCAATACAGTCACATGTTTTGCTCGACGATGTATTCATACTTCTTGGAAATACCTACGAATATATATCTTTCAGTGAAGGTCCTCTTGCTATTCGCGCTCGTTTTCGACTGACCATATTTTGACGATGGGCAGGTTTTATTATGGTTGATCTTCGTTTGCGACCCCTTTTCCCTGAAATTACCTTTCCTACGTAATCTTTTGTATCGGTCACTACTGTTCCAGCAGCATTCCTCAAATTACTCTTCAACGCATCTTTGACATTTCGCCCCTCAATAACATCTTCTATTACGTTTACCCCCGTTCGCAGTGCTTTCTTCCCGAGATAACGAGCACTCTTTTTAGCCAGTGGCAAAAGACCCCGCGAAAGTCCCTTGAATATTCCACCAAGACCGTACCCCCTTTGCACACGTATGTCACGATAGTAAGGAGGAAACTGATGTGTCATATTTGCAGCACTCTACGAAAATGAAGCTTCGCACTCACTGTCCCATACAGGAATGAAAGGTAATTACCGTCATCGTCTGTTATATCCATTGTGATTGATCCAATATCGCGTTTGCAAACCGGAACGTAATGTAAGTTAGAAAATTCTTTGCTCAGATATGATCCATGATGTCGATGAAAACTGCGATGTCGCACAGGCCACGATGGGTACACACAGCGGAGAAGAGGCAGTTCAAATTCACCAACATGTTGATTTTGCACTAAATCTGAAAAAATAAATACGTTTCTAAACCCATTCTCTACTAAAGCAGGGGCATTTCCCGTGGTACTAGAATCAATCTTGCTGTTCTTGTGGAAACCTAAAACAGTGGCAACGTCATCCTTTATTGTCACCTTAATTCCTTTCTTGCATCTTAACTGTACATGCTTTGTCCCCTGATTGTAAATCACTTCAAATTGTTTACGAGCGACTTTTTTGTTGATGGCATCGGCGAGATCTGATACACTCTCATAGTAGCCAGGCTCAACCGTTATCAATGAAAGAGGTTTTTCTTCTTCATGTACCTCGATAGTATTCAATCCTTTCCGAATATTCATCCAAGGATATGGTACGTGTATCTCTGCTAAAGCAACTTCCCATTTGTCATTTAAGTTTAAGTGTCTGGGGAATTGCACAGTGAATCGTGATTGGCTGTTTCCCGGGTAATGATTCAATGATGACGTACTTAGCACAGTCACGTATATATTATCCATCACGCCCGCAAATCACTGCTTTTGATCCAACTTGAGAATCTTTGGTCGTAGCCTTTCCACTTCACAAAGTACCACACGATGCGTCCTACGGTTTTCTTTCGTAGTATTCGTTCTATGCGAAATACTGGATCGTGGGTGACATCGACAAGTTGCAACTCATCCTCGTAAAAGGAACCGATACTGGTTCATTTTCATGATCCTTCAGTTTATAAACAGGTTTGTCATGAGCGACTTGCCTAGTTACGACAAATATCTCATCTGTCCAACCAGGTTCATAACCTTTGGCAAAAATGGATTTATTCTGTGAAACTCGAACTGTGTCGCCAACATTAAATTTAAATGCTTTGGGGTGTGCTTTCAGAGGCCACTGACCGTATAAATTACGTCTTACCTCCGCCTGGTTGTGTACACTTACATGTACAGAAGCCATCCTTATACTTCTATGGTGTCCATTATTGTAGGCAGATACAATTTTTGGGAGTACTTGTACATACTTATTGTTCCCCTGTGATGTGAAGTAACGAGCCATTTTATTTTTCATTGTCCGGTTCCAACGTTCAACGACTGCACAGTTTATATCCTCATTTTGAGCAGTAAAGAAGTGGATGCCTTCTCTAGCAAGAAGATCCTGGAAATGCTTGTTCAAGAATTCACCGCCTTTGTCAGATTGTAGCCGAATAGGTTTGCGGTTGCTCGAAAATAATAGTTGCGAAAACGTTTTTGACAGTGTTTTTCCATATTTATCTTTCATCTGGGTGGACCATGCGTATTTAGAGAAAACGTCAATTACATTCATCAAATATTTGTATCCATTGTTTTGCCTGGAGTACTTTCTCATGTCGACCAGGTCTATCTGCCATTGTTCGTCAATCCCATGTACGACGATACGATTACGCTTGAAACGTCTGCGAACAGGTTTATGTAATGTATATGTCAATTGTGAGCTTAGCCACTTCTTTACATGACGTTCGTTTAAGTTTGGCAAGTACTCTTTTGCAGCTTTATAGAGATTTTTGGCACTCGAAAACGATGCCGGATGCTCAGGGTCATAGTACAGTGTCGCCAAAATTTTCCCATGTTGCTTTGGTAGATGAGAGGCATTGGTCGGAATTGCTTTCGTCATATTTTTGGGTTTCCACATCCTTTGGCGGTCCGTCAACATTTGAGTTTTCAATAATTATCTTTCCTGCACAGCATGCTGAAAGACAACGCATTCGCTCTAAAACATCACTAAAACTTATTTCAAAGGGCTTGCTCAGACATGCACCCATTCTGAATACTTTCAGAAGAATGACATATTTGGAAAATACTTGTGCTATTATCAGTTTATAGGGAGAGAATATCAACGTACCAAAACAGAAACGCCAGAGATAATTATATCACTCTTAAATAAAAAGAACTTTCCATTTTCTTGCTCTTCCTTTCTTCGCAGTGCAACACATGTCACTCACGTATAGATACATCAAGAGATATAGTTACTAATTAAAATTAAAATCCCATCACTGCTTGATACAAATCTTTTGAGAACTCTGGGAATGATACCAAAGACTCCTTGGACCAATAGGTATAATCGGGATTAATCATCGCACGCAACTCCCCCATTTCTTGTGTCGCCTTCAACCATTCGTCATGCATTTCAGTCTCGTCTACTAGTTGTAATGCTTCTTCACCAAGACGCTCAAACACTTCGTGAAATGACGGGTTTATACACAAGTCATGTCCTTGCTGGTTCTCGTATCCTAATTCACATCCAACACATCGCTCAAGTCGCAGTTTGCCTATTATATCCAGCATCTTGCTAGCATAAAGGCGAATCATGACATTTCGCGGTGAGTAAAACAAAGCAGATTGTTGCTCGACTCCCTCGACTTCGTCAATTGTCAGCTTCAACTTTTTAGGTCGGGTCTTTGCCTTTTGCATCGGACGCCTTCTCTTCACACGTTTTGGTGCATTTTCTACACCATCCAACTTGTCAATAATCGGATTTTCCATTCGCCCCTCGCTAGAAGGAGTACACTGAACGCCCTTATCTTCCTGAATCAGTGAGACCGTATCAGTTGAATCGTCTTCACTCTTTTCGGCTACTACTGGCTGTACAACCTTTTCTGGCAAGTTTAGCATAGCGTGCTCTTCAAAAAGTTCATCGAGCTTATCGTTCACTTTTCTTACTACTGGTAATACGTTTGGTAATATTTCGGACATGTAAAACCATACTCCTTTTCTAGTTGGCTTATCATTTTCAAATGTACGAAGATGAACATACTTTTCGTCCTTGAAGTCTGTCACTGATAAATATAGGCTTTCATCTAAGTACCATTTGCCGTCTTTAAATGACCCTTCTTCCAGCGCTCCCAATGCCGTCACCAATACTTTGAAAGCAGAACTTGTTAGGACGACTCCACGTTTAGTTGGACATAGGCCTGCTCCATCTTTTGGCGAAAAGTATGATCGAATATTCACCCAAAAACGATTATTAAACTCATTTATACTACTATAGACATCTCGGCACAAATTTGTCTTATCCATTGCAGATTTCGTAAACCAGCAACTTAACAGAATCCAACAGTTTAGTAACTGAGGTGATATCAGATCGGACACTACCCCTTTTATAGTGTGGCAAAACACACATGACGCATGTCCCACCAGTTAATACGTAAACAACCACCTGTAACGCGTGTAAACAACCACC
Organism: Scolionema suvaense; assembly: GCA_027575255.1. NCBI lineage: Eukaryota > Metazoa > Cnidaria > Hydrozoa > Limnomedusae > Olindiidae > Scolionema > Scolionema suvaense. The sequence goes on along the minus strand of JAOBRC010206023.1, from coordinate 486 downwards.
TGTTACACCACACCTTACACGTATCGGTCCATCCAGGTAGTACCCACTACTTGTTGAAACGCATGATCCTGATATAGTGTTGTCCTATATGGCATCCTGGCCTGATAACCCAGCCTTAGACTTGGAGGAATAAACATTAAAACTGACCACCTTTACTGGCTTTCCTGAGCGCACAAAGATACCAAACATTGGCAGCACTCTCACTTAAACATTTTTCCTTCAATGGCACTGCATACACCTTATACATACCAAAAATAATGAAAACAAGAAAGCCTGGTAAACATCAAACACCTCTGGTATTTCAACAATATCGGAATAACATGCTCTTGTGCCCGGTTCGATGTATAACTGAATATATCTCTAGAACAAAATATATCAGAGAAAAATTTGGAAGGTGAACCGCAGGAACTTATCCTATCCTACGCTCACCCTCATAAACCTGTGCAACCTGTTACCATTGGTAGGTATGCCAGGAAATTTCTGGAA
>JAOBRC010205565.1:0-15213 GCA_027575255.1 Scolionema suvaense | reverse complement strand
TTGAATTTTGGAATAAAATCTGAAAAGTGACATGGAAGAACAGAGAAAATATCCCTCAACTATATTTGGGGGAAAGGGCACAAAGAAAGTATGGGAGAACTGCTGTATGCATTATGGCGGTCACTTGTACTGTGTAACAGTCTCTCAGTCGCACTTGTGCCAGTAGTTTTGGCCAAAATTGTTGGTAAGCACAATTACTGAGATAGAGTTGAAGTATCACATTGTCGTGATATATTCTTCTAGCTGCGGCACGCCAAAGATGCGCCTTGCCCGATTCTGTTCAACTAATTCTGGTGTGCCACATGAGATTATTTCACCCGATGGCTGTGCAACAGTCCTTTTCGACAGCCATAGATCCTCTGAAGGAGCATCTGGATTCATGCTATATTATGAAAGCCATCCTATGACGGAGGCGTATTCTGAGGCGTCATGCCCAAGGTATGAACTTGTCATGCACATACATCATCACATATTTTTTTATCGTGTATGCAAGGTGTTAATGACATCAGTAATGCAACTGCCATGGGTATCTCATTTTCTGACGTATTTTATAGAAGCGCAGTTCTTTTAACTTGTATTGTCTTTACAAAAATACTGCACGTAACGCAGTGCAGTTGACGCCACTACATCTATTTTTATGATACATGCCAGCATCAGTTTTGGTGTGTCTGGTGAGGTTACAATTGCTTGTGTGTTTCATTGTCTCAACATACTCTATGACTTCACCAGGGAGCCTTTCGGTGCATGCGCGATGTGACAAGAATCCTTGCTCAATGCTTGCTTAAGTCGTTGTGAATAAGATCAGACGCTATCTATATAGCAGACAGGTGCATGTGAACATTTTAAAGGTCAAAAAGTAGGAGATTTCAGCAGAATAATATGCTGCGTCCCTGCAAGAATAGTATGCTGTATCTCTGCATATTTTCTCAAAACTCTACTTCCTCTGGCTTACTGTTATTCTCATCACTAACATACTCCCCATGCCAGGAAGATTTCATTTCATATACCTTATTACGTCAAATTAAGCTGCGTATCTAATTCCGCCGCATTAAATTAAGGCGCTATAACTAAGCTGCGCTTTGACAAAATTAGGAGTTAGTGAGGTTTTAATTAAGCCACAGGAGTCACTTAGTACTGAAGAAGAAGTTAAAACGGATTGACTTTTACGACTATCATGATGAATGCAAGTATATTTTAGAGAAACTTAATGCTAAGGCAGAAAGTAGTGATGATGTTGAATAAAGTCACCCAGCAGTTTTTCTGTTTAACTTACCCGGTCTCTAAATTAGCTGGGTTGTATTAGGCCGCATCATTAATTAAGCTGCGTTTTTATTTAGCCGCATTATCCAAGGTGCGGCATAATTAGGTACGTGGCTTAATGTGACGTAGTAAGGTAGCTTTCACAGCTAGGACACTAATTCGCCATTCGTGAAACATTTGATTGTACCTTGAACTCAAGTGCTGTCATTCAGCATTAAAATCGATCAAACATGCTGAAAGTAGCCAGCAATCATCCAGTCAAATCCTTTGATTGAAGATTACGTCATTTTAAAGTCTTTCAGCTGCAACCAACGGGACACAAGAGGCAACTTTAGAGTCTTATAAGATGCACTGAGTATCAAAGGCGCTGTGAACAGCTTGCAGTGCGAAAGAGTTGAACCTTATATTACTTGTACTATTGTGGCTGTGAATAACATGGACAGATGCTTTTGTACCACTCTCTAATAATGTAAACTTTCATTGTTAGGCAGATCTATCTGAAACGTAGTTGGTAGTTCCTTTTATTGAAGAATTTAACAAGTTGTAGCATTTTCTAACTTTGCCGCCAGATACGATATCATGTATGCTTTGACCAAATGCAACATTTTCACAGTAAGAACAAAAAAATGAATAAATTTGATTCCCTAGAATTTGTTGCACTAAGTAGTTACTTCTAGTTCTTGATAGTATTATAAGTGAACATGAAGCTTCCAGTTTTTAGAGTATGCTTCATGGGATGAGAATGGGAACAGTTGTTGTACCTTACTAACCTAATTTTTGCTATGAACTAAGCCACTACTCTTAACTTAAAAAATAGGCTCTTGCAGGTAATCTGGTTTTATTGGGATAGTGCAATATACTACTCAGATTGCTAGTAGACTACAGACAACATTTACTGCTTTAACTTAACCCTTTCATTACTGAGGTTTGGGCACTTAGTTTCCCTGCCCTCCACATAGCGGAGGCTGAACAGTCGTACATTTTGCTCATTGCTAATTTTACGGCTGACGAGTCTGGCTAGTTTTATGTTCATACCATATAACGTATGAAGTTTGAACATAGCGAAATACACAAGAATGCTTCAACTGTCGCACCCATTCAGCTAACGGACACAAAGCACAAAATGTTCAAAATTTCTCCAGGAAATTTCTGTGCGTTTCAACCCTCCGCTATGCAGAGGACACGTAAAGAAAGGGTTAAAGGGAACCCAAGGAAATTTTTCAAGTGTTCTTAAATCAACTGGCAGCAACATCAAAATGATGTAGAAACTGATAATTCTGTCATTTTATCAATTCCTATGAATTTCAGGGGTATTTTTATGTTCAGCTTTGCACCCTCGACGAAAGTTGTGACGTATATTTGTGGCATGAGAATCCATTCAGCATGAAGTTAATTAACTGGTTAGTTGATTCTAGCACGCTTCTGCCTTATTCACTATTGTTATTATGCTGGTTAGTGTCATTAGTGAGGACTTTTTGATATGCTGTCGCGTTCAGTAATGTAGAATTGTGGTTTGTCTCTGCTGCTGCGATGAATTCCTCATTGAAAAAGAGCATTTACTAATTATTAGAGAGAAGAAATATTACTGTCCTTTTACATATTTTTCTATGCTCATTTAGATGGGATTAAGTTGCATATTTTCCTTGGGTTTCCTTTGATCTGATAATATGCCAGAGGCAAATTTTGTTAAGGCGTTATCGTAGTCCCCACTGCCACTGCTTACCCTGAACAAGATTAGCCCTATCTGACGCAGGCTTTTGTCAGCGTCAAAAACAGGAGTGGGAGGTTGGTTGGTAAATGTGAACAAAATTTAGGGAACAAGTTTCAGTGAAAATTGCCTGCTTGGATGGTTTTGTGGATGATATGCGGAAATTTCCTGATCTTTCCTATCAAAACACTTCTTTATAAGTTCTGATCTGTTAAAGCACTGGACTTCAAACTTGGACGCAAGCTAGATATTGGTGACAGGAATATTTGCCTTGATTTTTACGACTATTGAGCATTGTGGCGTCATGTGACAGCATTTTGGAAGATTTTTACATAAGTAAGTAGGTGTGAATCATTAATTATGCACGGTAGTACTTTCCTTTGCGCTTTCTGAATTCCATTTATTGATCAGAACAAAATGAGTGGTCAACCTTCAATAACTAGATCAAGAGATACTTACATTTAAAGAAAGTCATAAAAATCTGGTGACTACTTCAGCGAACCTGGTCAGGTGGCAATGCTATTTTTAGCATTTTTCTGAAGTGCATAGGCTGAACTAACATTTGTGACTCTCCGTGCGAAAATCCACCGATTGCATACCTGAAAACGTTACAAAAACGTTTCAATCAATTAGCACTACAATGGTGAAACATTATGAAACACCTATGAAAGTGTGTCAAACAGTTGCAAATCATTTCAAATCATATCATAGCGTTTCACTAGGCTTTCTCATAGCTGTAGCAATTCAACAAGTGCAAACAATAAAAGTTGGAGGGCGAACAATCTTGGTGGCCCTTTGAAATTTGCTGTATTTGGTTTCGGTTACCATGAAAGATAACTGTATGGTGGTAATGTCCACTCAACTATTCAAAACTAACAGACTATGTAGAGAACACTGTTTGAGTGCTATGTTCTCAAATTTGTAATAGTAATAAGCACCCAAAACACTTGCAAAAATGGCAAAAGAAGCATGTAAACGCATTGTAATGCATTATCAGTAGCCAAATTCTGAATTATCTCAATAGTTTGATGATGCTGATGTACGAAAATCAGGAGAAGCGCAATAATTAGTTTTCTTATAAAAGAATTTTGGCATAAAAGTTTTATGCCAAGATTAAAATCGTTATGAAATTAAAATATCTGAAAAGAAGACGTGGCTATCCGAATACATGTTCTTTTTTTTATAAGAAAACGCTTCATAAGAAAATTAGCCTGAAAAATGCTAAAATCCTAAGAAAACATTAAGAAAATCCTCAGGCTCAAGTTTTTAATCTGTATTTCTTAATTCAATGAACTCTTTCATGCTGAGTATTCGTCTACCATCCAAGCACTTTTTACAAACAAGAACTACCAAATGAGTAACAGACATCAAGCGTAAATGAAACCCATATTAGGAAGTATTGCGCAGGCAGATGTAGCAAATGTAACATTTGCAGTGCACAGTAAACTTTCTTTTGCTAAAAGTATGGTCCCTCGTGAAGTACATTGCTGGCCGAGGGCTAAAATATTAAAGATAGATGAACAGTTCAAGAAAAAAGTTAAGAAAATTTGACCCCTGAAAAAGCAAAATATTTAAGAAAATTTCAGTCTCAATTTGAGTCAATTGCTAAGAAAATTGAGCCTTGGCCTAAAAAAACTGTTTTCTTATTAAGAAAGCGTGTACTTAAGTCGTGCACAAAATTTACCAAGATTTTTTTTAACCATGCACGAGTTGCGGATCGCCAAGATAGACTTGTTCGTCAATTTGAGGCATATTTTACTAAGAACCTTTTCGAAAAAGTTTGGAACCAAAATCACATAAGAAGTTTTTGCAATTAGGTTGATCTCTTTTATTTCCTGAAAAAAATACATCATCCGTGTAAGTGTATATCATTTTAACATGAGTGCAGCTTCCAGAAAACTGCAGTAATCCAATTTAAATTGAAGTCACATGATAATGCTACTAGGCAATGCTATCCATAAAGTATATTGTTCACTGAATAATATTATCAGGTGAACTACTTTTATGGATAGCATGAAGAATATTCTTCTTTCCTGAAAGAAAAAAAGTCAAAGCTTTTCTAATGTCAAAAATGAAGAATAGATTGCTCTGTGTCACTTTCACGCCAAAAATTTATTTTCCTATTCTGATAAATTCTAGCAAGAAAACAACCTTTCCACTGCAGATTGGCTTTAGAAGGGTAAGGTTATTTGAAGCAATGAATAGATACATCGAACGTTTTGTAACGGTTTAAAACGTTTTGAAGCAGTAGGAAAAAAGTTTTAAAGCATTTGAAACTCTTCGAATTAGTTTCAAAAGCTGTGAAGGTTTGTAACGTTTTGAAACTTTTTGAAACGGTTTGAAACATTGTGAAACATCTGTGAACAGGCAGCATCACTCACGTTATTTTGAGGTATAAATCTGGATTAATAGTAGTGAATACCTTTTTGCAAGCTGATTTGAACTGAGTATAGTAGATATGTTGGTATTTAACATGAGTGTGGACGAACTTTGCAACAGCAGATAAAGGCATGCTGTAGCAAGATTTTCTCTATCTGGGTAATTATATATTTATTAGCTTATGTTGACCTATCAACGCATTTTCCTACGATGTTCTTCACTTTTGACTCTTCAGAGCAGCATCTTTTGAATAACTTTTGTTCTAGTAAAACTAAAATCTAATGTTCTTTTGCTACAACTCAGCAACGTTTTGAGAAAAATATTTGCCTGTCAAAAGCTCTGCATTGGTAAATAATGAAATCCTTGGCAGCTGGTATCTACCAAAATGAAATTTTACCATAATTCATGCCAATACTCAAAATTTTAACATTTCGAAGATAGTCTAGGGGGCAAAGTAGCAAATCATGGATGTGCAGCAAGATCAGATATTCATATAATGTGTACGCGACATCCAAGGAATGAGAGCATTGTGATGGATGGATTTTGGTATATAGACAGGTCGAACGCAATGATCATTGTGAAACCATGCATAAGTTTAAATGCCAATCCACTGCAGATCATTACCCAGAAATGCTTTCCTTTTCTTCTCTGCAAAATTATAACCCACACAGCTAGTTGAGTTCCAGGTAATTTTCTCCTGAACGGTTACTAGATCGATTGAATATTTTTACCAAAAGATACCTGATACATTTAAATCAGCTCACCGGCAAAATAATCCAGAATAGAGACCGTTTCAAACCGTTTCATAAAACGCTGGGAGTATTCCAATCAAGAAACTCTCTTTGAAAGTGGCAGGAGACAAGAGATTTTAAGTACCATAGGGTAAGCTGCCTCACGAGGTCGAACCCGAACCTTTCGCTGCTTAAAGCCATTAAGTTTAGTAGAGTTTCTTACCGTTTCAAGGTGTTTCATAACGTTTCACAGCAATTTAAGTCAAACGGTGGGTTTTCGCATGGAGGGTCACATTTCATACATGTTTTTTGCTTTTACAACATGTTTTGAGGTTTTTACATCAGTTTAAAAATGGGGGCAAATTTACCCCCTCCTCGCCCTAGCAGAATGTGGGGGTTGCCTGATACCTAATAAAATAGGGTTAAGCATAAGAACAATATAAACAAGAAAATAGCTTTTTCTTCCAGGTTCAATTTTCATGAATTGTCGACCCTGTTTTGAAAATTTGCCCGAATCATGTGATTCCTTGACCTAAAATATTCCAAATTTGGTCTGAGTAGGCATCAATATGTTCTATAACAGTAAAATAAACTTGTTTTGCAAAATGTTCCCAAAATCTTGTTTTTCAATTGAGGTGTTCATGTCACATAAGAAATTTCATGGCTAAGACGTGTGCCTCTGCAAAATGGTAGCCCGTTACCTCTTCTAGATAATCATTCTAATTTATGGTCCTATTCAAGTGCAATATTGTATTTGTGTTTTGGATGTTTATGTTGCAAATCAAACATATAAATCCATATGATAGTTGGAGTGTGCATTCTACTTGCAGAATTGATATTTCTTTGAGGTCTTAAACAGATTTCATACTGAGGAAAGAATGTCTGGACTGATAGTTACTCCAAATTGGCCGAAACAGATCAATGTTGACAACTTCTCATCTGACATGACCTGCTCATGGAAAATTCAGATGGATGATTACAATCGTTTTGAAATAAATGTCATTGATGTGGATATGGTGTCAGAATCAGCCGTGTGTCAACAACAATCCAGTGGCAAAGTACTAATTTCTGGTTCCGGTGAGTATTCTCACTTGTGCTTTTACTATGATTTCATTGCTTCAAGAAGGTTGGGCTGGAACAAATCACTGTCCGCAGAATTCTCAATAAACATGCCTGACTGTCTGGCCTGAAGCCAAAACAACCTTTGGCTAAGCTTTCATCGATCCGATCAACATCAACATGTGTTTATGAGCAAAGTTTTGGAGTTAATGTGCAAGATGTTGCAAGCACGAAATAATGCTTTGCTCTTGTTCATCTGTGTTTATGCAGTGTTGCTAAACCACTATGTACATTGCCATGAAATCTTTTGTTTTGATCCCTGCCTTTCAACTGTGCAAAGTAAGTTATTGTCTGTACATGAACTGGTGAAGCAATCACAAGTGTGAAAGAGAGATCATGATCTTACTCACTAGTCATTCGAGTAGCCAGAGTTTCACAGTTATAGCAATTGGAGGGGCGACATTCAGCAAATTCTGTCTTCCAATTCTGATAAATATTATTCCTCTCCATTTGTTTTACGAGCCTTTTGAGGTTTATGCACATTTCTGACATTGATATATACTGTTTATGTGCTAGTTCTTTCCTTTTTAATAGATCATACCAGCATTACATCTCAGGTCAATGTGGTTTTCAATCACTTTTTTGCTTTTCTGTAAACATCAGCTGTCCAATTCAGGTAGTACCCATCCTATACTCAAAGGTGAAGCATAGTGCCCACCCTATGCCCAAAGGTGAAGCATAGTGCCCACCCTATGCCCAAAGGTGAAGCGTAGTGCCCACCCTATGCCCAAGGGTGAAGCATAGTGCCCACCCTATGCCCAAAGGTGAAGCGTAGTGCTCACCCTATGCCCAAAGGTGAAGCGTAGTGCCCACCCTATGCCCAAAGGTGAAGCATAGTGCCCACCCTGTGCCCAAAGGTGAAGTGGTTCTAAAGCTTACTGTTCTCCTGGAGCCTGATCATCTCCCAAGTTTACTATTTTTTGTTGCCATTTACTTATGTAATAATTGACTTAGTGTTTTGATATTTCTGAGGTAAGATATCAGCCCTATCTACCTTCCAGAAGAACATCTTAATATCCTTCTATTTGCTGAGGATGGCTTCACCATTGCAAAATATTTTTGGTCCTGGAAATTTCCCTGAAGATGGGCTGCTAATTGTGCATTTTCTGTTGCCAATTCTTTCTGTCAGAAATTAAGTTGTCCTAATGTATTACAGCTGGTTTCAATACATTGCTGCATTTTCTGCTACTAACGGAAAGTAAATAGCAGCAGCACATCACACAGCAAACTCTGATGAACGGTAAATGAACAACTATGTCTAGATATGACAGACAGAATGATTTTTCACTAGAAATTTTGGAATTTTTATTTAGGTTTATTTTGCGCATGAATTTTCAGGCATTGATTGCACTATTGGGGATGGAATAGCGGCCTTTACCTCTTTGCCAATTGGAAAATTTTTTAATCGTAATTGTCTCACAAATGTACCAACGATAGGTGCTTTGGAAGCTATATTTTGCTGAACTTAATATGTACGTTATATTCTTCTAATGAGCCTCTAATGTTTAATTTTTAAGACAAACAATTCGCTGCGCCTTATTTGAAACTTATTAGCAGGAGTAGGTGCTCAATGTATAGTACTTTTGCATCTTTCAAATTTATTTTGGAAAATTTGTAAATGTGTTTTTCCTGCGAAAAAGATGTTCTAATGATAGGATTTATTTTCTCATATTTGTATACTTGGTCATACTTCCGGTCGATATCCGAAGCCTGGAATTGAGAATTGAAGAACAAGTGGTCAAAATTTTTTAGTGAAGTCTGCTCTAGAGGTGCCTAATGGTTGATACTTTTCATAGCTTCTAAAATAGAGGTCTTCTCACCAAAGGCAAGACTTCATAATTCACGTATCTTCGTTCTGATCATCAGTGAGAAGGTGTTAATCATGATTCCAGAACAATTTTATTGCAATTGTTATTAGAATTTGTTTGTTGTTGATTGAGTATTTTGGCAGTGATAATAATTGATTTGAAGCAAATTCACTCGGTTAAAGAGCACTTTTGTGCGCACGGACAAAAGAAATCTTGGTTTAAAAACAATAGCAGTTAGTGCACTAAATAATTACTATATGGTGGTGGCGGAGTGCCTACGGGTTGGCACTTTTCTTTCAATAGTAATGCATGAATTGTGCATGAGATTTATGCTGGGCAATAAAGACGTAGCCACGATCAGCTTATGTCAGCATACTTTGGCAATAAGATTGTTCATTTTTCAATGCACTTCTCCAGCAATTACCACTGTAGATTTGCTCTGGGGAATTCATTTTTCAATACATGTTTCACTCTCAAAATAGATGGTTGCATGAAGGACATGCATAATGAGATCTTTCTGGTTGCATGAAGGACGTGTATAGTGACACCTTTCCAGGCTTTTCCAAATTGTAGATTTTGGGATGCAAAAATGGTTGTGCCCAGGAAAACACAATGCAGAAGAGTGGAACTGTAGATGGGCGTGGTGAGCCGCCCTGGTAGGTCCAGGTCTCGGCTTTTGGACAGTTTTTAGGGCTGTAATCAGCCTGAAATTCAACAATTTCGTTGCTTTTGAATATGCTCCCTCCTATCGAAAAGGATGCAGAGTGTTTTGCGGTCAGAAAAAGAGTATGGCTTGCTCCTCTTGAGTCACACCAATTGTTGTTCCAGACGACTGCATATAAGCTTACATGTTTACTCAGAAGCAAGAACATTGACTCACAGTTCAAATGAAGAAAAGTACCATCCGAAACAACACTTATTAGAACTGAGGATTTAGAACAGACAGTCTGTGGTCTTTCGGTCAGAAATTTTGAAAGCGCAATGAGCGCTGCGGCAAATGGTACCATTGTAGACTTCATGACTGCTGAACAATAAGGAGCGACAGGTACACAAGTGCAAGCGTCGTACGTGGTGTGTCAAAACTGGTGTATTGATGACGAAGAGTTACGCAAAATTAATAAACTATAGTTAGATTGTACTTCTTGTTGTGAGAATTTTTGCTGTGAGCTTCCAATATAAGAATGAGAAATGCAGCAAACAAAACTCACGCTCCGACTGCTATTTTTCCCATGCGAAATATTTTTTATGAAAGTTTGCTTCCTGTCCTTTCATCGACAGAGTTATTCCCTGTGAATTGGGGGAGAGTGGTAGCCAGTTTGGTCTGTCACTCTCTGGAGGTATTTCACTGCTCTATGAATTGCTAACACCCGATGTTGCGTCGTTCATTTCACCTAGTGTTTTGTGTTTTCGTTATTACGTCCTTTGGAGGTTTATTGCACAGAAAGATTGGAAACCTATACAGATAAAATTTCAATGTCTTGATAGTACAAAGCTTGTTCAAGCCAAGTCTATCCAATAATGAAAGTGTGCTATTAAGCCTGAAAGAAAAACTACCCAAATTACCATTGACTTCACTCAAAATTTTAACTAAAAGAACACACAAAATATCTGCATGTATTGGCTCTGTTTGTAGGAATACGTAGCTATGAGAGAACCGCAAGACCTTATTAGCCACTTTTGGGCCACTATAAAAAAATTTCTTGTTTCCCGTATCCCGCTTCTAAGAACCGGCTGGCCGGAAAAAGAAATTTTTTTTTGTAAATTTTACCTCCATGGTCTACTTCACATTGATCCAGCTGCAGACCTGTTGATCAGAAAGTAAACCATTCTTTTCGAATCAATGAACTGCGGCTCCCTGAACCTAGCAATTGTACCGTTGGAGATTGCAAGCTCGACGGTATTTGATTTTTTTCTTGTCAGTAATTGAGAATATCGTCAAAGAATGAAATTTAGCTGGCTAAGTAGTTGCTTGGATTTTAGTTGGGAGAATATAGATTGCAATCCAGCAGCATTCCTCGCCTGGTCTTCCTATGGACATTCAACTCTCCTCGTAAAATACTACAGCACACAAAATACAATTCTGTACCTCCCCACACCTCCTCACCTTGTGCTTGTTGCTTGTCACGGCTTTTCATCGGCCATGTTGAACACTGAAGATCGCCTTCCAAAGAATTTCACGGAGGCACAAGGTAACACCTTGCATCTGTGAACTTGTGTGAAAAAGCTTTAGTTCCTTGGCCTACAGTAGCTGTTCATAATTTCCATGGAAGAAAATTTTGTTAACTATTGCTAGTAACTCAAAAATTATTTTAGTCATGATTTATTTGCAAAGTCAGACGTTTCGATATGTCAAACAAATTGCTTTGCATGAAAGTAAAATTGTCTTGTATCTATATTATATGATTCTCATACCACAGCTATGATCATATGAACTTGCTCTCTAACACTTTCATTCTAGTTCTTTGAAGGTTTTAATGTTTCATTTGTATACTATTTTTGTTAAAGGGGAACAACGGTCAAAAATGATGTTTTAGCAGATGATATGGCTCAGTAAATCATGACATGTAGTTTTTATTTGACGGCAAAAGCTTATGTAGTTCTGGAGATATTCAGTCTCAAAGTCCGGCGGCTACCATCTTGATATTTAATGATGTCATCGAGGCACGTTGCTAAGTGTCACCATTTCCTTGGTAACGCATATACCAACATTATTCTCTCAAGTGGATCTTTAACATATTAGCTAACTCTATATGAAAACAAAAAGAGACGGTCCTTCACAATAATTCAATACTGAGTATTTTGCCAATGAAGTTTAGATAATTTGGGCAGTGCCCCAGTGACATCATGCGTAATTATTGGCAAGATGGCAGCTGCTGAACTTTGCCAAAGTTTGGGGTTGAATATCTCTAGAACTACACAAGCTTTTGCCGTGAAATAAAAACTGTGCATCATGTTTTAATGTGGTATGTCATCTATTAAAATATCAGTTTTGACCGTTGTTCCCCTTTAAGCAGAGTGGTTGGATTTTGTTACTTACAGTAGTCGTTGTATTTTCTGAGGGCTTAGATCAAAATAGTGCTAAAATATTTGTCTAAAAATCTTTTCTAAAATATTTTTGAAGTGTCTTTATACCGCAAGGGGAGACTGTGTTTCAGACTTTATCCCTGTCTAAATCATATGCAAGGACATTAAATCCCCACTTTTCATGGAGGGCATCATGGACAGGTGTTTTGCTAACTAACTAGTGCTAATCAGCTTGAACCACAGTCAGCCGATGTGAACAGGTAAGTAGGAAGTGTATTTGGATCATTGTCACACGCAAAAACGCTGTCTAGTCTTTCAAGAATACAAAAAGTTCTGATGAATATGATGAAACTGTCGTCGGCACTTTTTGCAGTTGTCTGAGCAAAACTCCACAGACTTTTTGGAAGTGAGGATTACTTATGATGAGAATAGCACATGTACCTTCTACTGGCGTTACGAATTTCATTCTCGTTCATGTCTTATTCTTTTACACCCTGTAATAATTTTTTGGAAGAGCCCGTGGCAGTGTTCACTCCTAGTATGGATCTAAAGTGGCTGCTGAATTGCGGCCGAACGATCACCACAGAAGATTTGGCTTAACAATTGTATAATTGAAGCTTAACCCTATTTTACATGGGCTTTTTTTGCGTTGAGTATCATGGGGGTGCCTGACAGGCCCCCCCCCCCCCATACCCAAATCCCAAAATACTTAAGCAATACCAATGAAACTTGGCATGTATGTTCACCAACTCCTATAGATTATGTTTGCATAAATTAGAAGTCAATGACGTCCTTGGTTCTTTTGTTACGTCACAAAATACAATAGGTGGTGTGATAGTTTATGCAAAATATCACAAAATTATGATTTTTGCTAGTTTTTGGCCCAAAAATGCAAATTTAACGGTTCTTTTGGACTGAACCTATGAAACTAGTTCTAATACAGCTTTAGAGTGTGTAATATGCATAAAGTAGCTAAATATCCTTATTCATTAGCCAAAACCCTCAAAATCAGATTTAAAAGTTATCGCTTTTTGAGCCAACAGCCATTAACAGAAGTCCCATATCTCCATAACCATATCTCAAATTTGGCCATGATTTGTAATTTAAGCATAAAGTAAAAGTCACAAAATAACAATGACGTACTGTATATACAAAAACAGATATCTGAGAAAAACCAGCTGCGCTACCGGAAACAAGCACTTTTTTGCCAGTGGCCTTGGTGTGGCCGAGATTGCTGGTAGCTTTTCTTTCTGGTTCAAGGGTTAGATAGTAAGGAGATAATTTGAAACAGTATTTTAGGGTGGAGAATTAAGCGACTTACGACGTTCACGCACAGAAAGTGCTGCTAGGTTCTCCCATTCCCTTCCCCCAGAAAGCTGGCTTTTTTTTTAAACGTTGTAGCGACTCTGTCTCTGGTGACGGTGTTTTTGTTTGCACTGCTCAAGATGGAAGGAACAACTAACTGAAAAGTGCTCTTTAAATGCGTATGGAAATCAGTGCATTGACAAAACGTCTTCTTAGTTCTTGCATGATTGAAAAAAGAAGTTTTAAAATTTATCGCTGTATTCTTGGTCCATGCTCTTCTTGTTCATGGTGCAAAGAATGAACTCCTGATCCGAATTTTATAAATTGGGCCTCAATGGGAGTCTCTCAACAAATTCATTCTTATGATATGCTATGAGCATGGGTTGTTACTAAATGCAGCAAAACTACATCAGTCAGAATTTTTTTAAAGTAACCCTAAACTTTGTGTTCAGTGTATCAGGTTATGTCACTTATGATATCATAGGCCACACCCCATTTCCCCGTTGGCATGCCACTCATCCTAAATGTGCCCGCAGATCTTGGCCAAATTTTATAGCTGTTCGGAAATACTGCACTGATCCGCCCTACCCCTCCCCATATGCCCTGAGCAGCTCCAAGTAGATCATATCTAACATGTCTCTATGCTACGATAACTTAAACAACTTTAGAAACTGCAAATTTTTCGTTCTATATTTCTCTGCATTTTGAGTTGGGGAGTGCTTACATTCAGTTTTCATGCAATTGACACTCGGTGTCTTTATTGGCTCAAGACTTCCTGATCACAGATAATTGATCACATTTCTCTCTGGATTTCTTTCACAAGTATCAAGTAACATTTTGTTGTTAGTTCATAGTTAGGTTGTTCATTTGTAAAGGATCAATATCATCAGTTACATGTTTTTGGACTCCGCTTTAGCTGAGGATTCCAATAAAATGAGGTATGTCCGTCCTTCCAGCGCCAACATTTTCCCAAATAACCACTTGATGGATTTTTCTAAAATTTGGCTTGAAGGTGACATTCCGTATTAAGGAAAACTGTTGGAGCCAGAATCTTGAAAAAAAATTAAGTCCGGCTTGTAGGTGGCAATCTCTGACCAAAGATAGCCATTTTCAAGGAATTTTTCAAAATATTTCAAGATCCAGGAATTACTTTTTTGTAATGTTCGTTGTGAAATCTCTGGGTAATAACAGTTGTGTTATTGACCATGTGTCAGATCTGGGAAACTCTTGTTAGGCTTGCAGGTGGTAATTTGTAAATATTTCTAAAAAGGTTCGTCCACTTTTGGTCATTTCTAGTGTGCATCTTTGGCGCAACATAACCCGTGTTATGCTCCTTTGCCTTGTATCTTGGGAATATGTTCTTCAGTGTGCGGATAACATATGCCAATAATGGCTATTTTCAGGGTTTTTTCAAGATATTTTAAGGACTCTTCAATGGTTTTTTGTCATTTGTGGGGCAAATCTTATAGTTTTTATTAATTTTTTTCTTTAACCCTATCTGACGCGGGGGGAGGGGGCTTTTTGGCCCCCCTGCCATATATCGCAGAGAAAAATTTTGGGGGGACCGTTTCGCAAACCAAGCTTTATTTTACTGTTATGGAATTTATCAATACGTATTCTGACCAAATTTGACATATTTTAGGTCAAAGGTTCACGTGATTTGGGCAAATTTCCAAATATGGGTCGAAAATTCCTGAAAATTAAAAACTCCAAAAAATCCACATTTTTCAAGTGGAATAATCTTTTAATGCTCGAAGTACAATGTAAAACGGTAAAACCAACTGAATAAAACAAATTTCATCAAATTTGAAGCAATTTTTCGGTTTTTATGGGCAAAAATGTGATTTTTGGGCAAAGTCGGGCAAAACATGAGGTATTT
>JAOBRC010204454.1:0-12027 GCA_027575255.1 Scolionema suvaense | reverse complement strand
CTTCATCCTTTCTGGATATCTTGCTAGAACATGAGAAGCGTCACAGGTTTGTGGATTCACCAAACTCTAGAATTTGATTATTTCTGCATTAGTCGTGGACGGAAAATCAATTCTACTTCTTCCCTTCATGCATCCTTCCACCTTCTGATGCACGCTGTGTACGGCTGTCTTTCCTGATCTCTAGAATCGCTCCCCGATTGTTGATAAGTTTCCCCGACTCTTAATACAGCTTCCCGATTACGTGACAGGTTTCAGTAGCCAGCGCTAATGCAGGTCTGCGATGATAACCAGTGCCAAAGTCTCGAGAAGAAATTTTGCTAAGCTTGTGTCAGTATATCACTGCCAGGTCATGGACAGTTGCAATGTTTTCCCCGTGAGCGAGTCACTTACGCATGATTGCAATTTCTGTGGTGCTCCTTGATGTCTTCTTTTCTTGCGGGAAGACATTCCTCTCTCAGATACTGCCGCTAATGATATGATCTAATCGGTCACGATATAGTGCCATCACAAACAGCCTAAACTAACAATTATATTTAAGTTAATAGTCTGGCCAGCAATTAAGGACAGATGTTGATGACGTCCATGAAAATCGGAATTTAATTGGTCAATTACGAACTTAATGGATTGAAGATATATCCCGCTAAATAAATGTTTCAGTGATTATGCGAATCTCTACTCAGAAAAAACAAGATTCCAAAATAAAAACAAAAGCGAAAACACACACAAACAAAAGAGGTTAGTTATGATGATACGGAAATCCATGAACAAATTATAAAGTGCTAGGCACGTCTTTCTGGTTATTTTATGTATTTCCGTAAGTAAATTCTAGAAAAAAGATAATTTCGGGCAGTAAATTAAGTTTTCTTATGTGACGATCTTGGCATGTTTATGTTATTTTGTAAACTATTGTGAGTAAATTTCTGTGTCTTTTCTGAATTTTCTTAGTAATTTTTTTGCTATTTTCTGACCTTCTATGGGTAAATTTCTGTTGTCTAAATTTTTCTGTGTCAATTTCTGTCGGTTTGTGAATTGTTTCGGTCAATGCCTATTGCTATGTGAATGGATATGAGTAAATTTCTGTTGTTTTCTCAATTTTATTAACGAATTCCTGTTATCTTATGACATTTTTGAGTACATTTGTGTTGTTTCGCAAATTGTATGACTGAAGTTTGTCATTTTGTGAATTTTTATGAGTAAATTTCTGGTTCTTTTCTTCTGTTATTTTGTAAGTTTCCCCGTGTAAATTTCTGTTGTTTTTTCAATTGTTGAGCAAAATCAAATTATTTTATTAATTTTTTCGAGTATATTTTTGCCTCCAGTTGAAATCACCCATTAAAGAAACACTTTCATTGCATGCCCTTCGATCGCAGTAAAACGTACTTCGATGAGACATTACATTTCTTATTTTCAGATTCATGTCTGCTTCCTCTGTTGCCGGATCAGTATAGTTGGGTACAAGAATGTAACATATTAGTTGATAGGCAGCAATGCATCGCTGATGGAGCGGCTTTAGTTTGATCTGCTGGCGCTACGTTGTGAAATGAAAAGATTATTATTATTATGCCTTACCGGTCGACTGGCCATATTTTCTGATATCTAACCTGATATCTTTCAGTCTGGCAAATAATTTTGTAGTTGCATCCAACGTGTGTAGAGACATAGTAACACACACAAATGCAATCAGACGTACAAAGGAAAATAGTTTCTACCAATGGTGCAACAGATCCCTTAGTCAGCTTTCTTGTTCTGGTGGTGATGCGATTAGCACTGATCACTTCGGTTGTGTCGTTATTGTTTGATTTTCTTGTTTGTTGCTGATGTCGATTGTTGCTCTTCTCTTCACGCAAAGCTGCTAAATAATTGCTGAATCCTCACCCGCTTCTATCTTTAGGGATTAACAACGTTACTTCAACCTGGAATCGTGGACCACATTCAACAAGGGTTAACATAGAATAACTGGTGGCTGTGAGAAATGACCTATCAGTATGCACCTGTCATTTAAATTTAGATTAGGTTGTGGTTCCATGTTTTGTTTTTTGTTTTTTTACTGTTGCCTTTATTGCCGATTGTCTTGTGACCTCTGGCATACCCGTTCTAAATGCTGTTCTAAGCACCGGGCTCTGTGTTAATAGGCTACATTCGGCAACAACGATACTGTTTGCCACGATCTTTTTGGTTATGTATTTTGGCCTGGTGTATTCTTGGGTGGACGGTGTCAGAGGACATGGCGGGTGTCCTGCTGCATGCAGGCGATGCTTACTCAAGGGCCCGCACCAGATCGCAACCGTCAGTCGAATTTATCACCTTTCCTGACGGTTCCAATTGCCCAAGGATGTCCGTGCCTTTCAGATTTCGGTAGATGCAGTGACTTTCCCGAAATTGGAGCCTGCTCCATTTTGTATACCATCGTCATTCTGTGATAAGCTGATCAGCCCCCAAGACTGTTACTTTCACCTCTCCTGTTGTTAATCTTATTGTTATTCATTCATTTATTAGTTTTAAGCTTGTTCCCCCCTTTTCTCCTTGATTTTTCGTTTTACTTCCTCCAGGAGATATCAGCTCACCGTTTTAATTTCGTGCGCGATGGCCTTCTTCGGCTGCGTAGAGAGCTGGGAGAGGTCACTGCCACTATCCACAAACATAAGGTGTCGGGTTTCAGCATGTGCAGAGCTCATGCCAGTGTTCGATATATGATGTGTCTTCAGGCAAAGTCGAGCAAGAAGAGTTTCATGAGATCTGGAGATTGGTTAGATACAGTTTTATCTGACTGTAGCAGATTTAATGTGTTTGGCCACGTGAGCGTTTGTAAGTTGTGGTGTTCTTAAGGCTTTGGCTACTGATGCAGACATAGTGACTATCAAAAGTGTTGTCTTAGGGCTGGTCTTGTTTCCGTTTTTTCCTGCGAATCGTGTTTGAACTCCCTCATATGGCGTATATACAAGGTTCTACCTGGTTCTCTCGCTTCTTGGTATGCATTCCCGAATACGTGCATTCTGGTGCCTGCCAGAATCGATCAAACTATTGTGCAATAGGGCGAGGGATTGGAGGGCGTATGAAAGGAATGTATGCGAAACCAATGGTCCTGGTTGTGGACAAAAATATCTGCTCCGCTAAGTTTTCCAGTGAAATTGAGTAAAGGCGCATAATTTCGTCTAGATAGTAACTGACTGATATCGTATTCCATTCGTGGCTATTAATGCCTTTCATGCTTTTACTTTTCGTTCTAGACTCTTCTCTTGCTCACCTGGTTTGATACTTGCAGACATCTTGCGGATCAACAGTTGTGGCAAATTTGATGCAGAATTTTCCGTCAAGCAGGAAAATGTTTTGAATTCTACTCCGCTTACCTCTTATCAAGACATTGAATACCACGTATGCGTTCTGAGTTGTGTACAGCATCAGAAATGCAAGTCTATCAACGTGGAGAATAACAGACGTGGCGAATGTCAATTATTGTCACAGCATTCAAGTGACGCTGATGTAATTTTTACAACCCGTCCCGGATGGGTTCATCTTGAACCACCCGTCGGCATCCCTAATACAGTAAGTGTATTCATTACGGGTGCAGTTGATGTCAAATAAGTATGATGTGTTGCTATGAACATATCTTTCATTTTTAAATTTCGTCACTGCTTACCAAAAACATCACTTTTATCGGTGTGCGTATTGTAACCGCCACTGCAAAAGCATTTTGTTGTTATCATTTTCAGTTGCTAGTAGTTGCGACCATAATATTGTATGCAGTGCCGATATCTTCATCTATGGGAATAAATTAAGTGTTCGCAATCAAACATGGATGCACATTTGGTGTTTAACGTGAAGGTTTTGCGATAATATCGTAGACCCAGCTGGAGGGAGTGCGAGGTTAAAGCATCATATACCTCTCGTTAGTGACCCTTTGACTTGCATAATACTTTACAAATAATTCGGTTGTTTGTATAGTTTGGACCCACCTGTCACACTTCGAATCCCTGTCAGCATGGTACTTGCATAGATATCTGTGAGCCACCGGGATATTCATGTTCATGTCCGTTTGGATGGACCGGGGTCACATGCAATGATGGTGAGTTGACGTCGTTTAGATGCATAATTTCTGACGAATATTTTAGCTTGCTCTTCGACCGAAGTTACTTATTCACAACTATGCAAACTTTTGTAAGTCGTAGTGGAATCACTTATTTCAGTCACTGTCAGTCACTCTCTGGAGAATATGCTTCTCCCTGTTTAACTTTCTGCCTCGAGCAGTGCCTCTAATGACTATTGTCGTGTGTTTAGTTCATCATTGTCCTGTATTATGAATGTTTCGTAATAGAAATTTACGTAAATAGGTTGATGAATTGCATGAAAGAACCCTGACGTATTGTTTTTAGTGACACAAAATCCTACGTTTTCGAACATTTGATTAGACACCTAAATATGATAGTATCAGAAGCTTTTTAAGCAAAGAAGAATCTTTCTCAACCGTTTATGGATGTTATATTTGAACCATGTTCCATTCCATATGATCTCAGAGGTCATAATGATTTTTTTTATCTCATATTCTTATACGAAGATCAAATGACGATTTTCGTATATTTAGTTTCTACTTTATAAGCACTATGTCTACGTACCACTATGGTAAGGTTAAAGCTAACATTCACGACCGCCTTAACTACGCACAGGCAAAACCACAGCCGCAGCGTGCACTTCCATTTTCCCATCTCCCCCAGTGCTATTCTTAGTACCACATGATCTTTCGACCGTGAATTGCTTTAGCTAGTTGTTGTCATTTTAGCTTACTTAGCCTGTAGTGGTGAGGTGGGTGGGGCTATTTGCCTGTGCTGACATCTACTTAACCCTATCTCAGGCGGGGCGGGGGGAGGGCTTTTTTCCCCCTGTCAGGTATCCTAAAATAACTTTTGTTTGGCAACGTTTTGGTAGCCAAGCTTTACAGTACCCTCCCAAAATTTATTGATACGTATTCTGACCAAGTTTGAAACATGTTTGGTCGACGGGTCACGTGATTTGGGCCAATTTTCGAAAAAGTGTCGAAATTCCCAGAAAATTTAAAACTCGAAAAAAACCACATTAAACTTGTGGAATATTGTTTTAATGTTAAACATGCAGTGCAAAAGTATAAAACGACCAGCAAATTTGACCCAAATTATGGGTTTTTACGGGCAAAAACGTGATTTTGGGTAAAGTCAGGCAAAACATGGGCTATTTAACACGTGGTAACTCATGACTTCATATCTCAATGAGTCTGGGGAGAGAAACAATTCTACCTAATTTATGGAGTCTTTCAGAGTAAAGGGAACTCACTACTAAGTTTTAGCTTCATAGGTACTCTAGAATAGAAGTTAGGACGAGGGGGGCAAAAAGCCACCTCTCCGCTTCTCATAACTACAAAAAAGCCCGCCTGAGATAGGGTTAAATTTCCCAAAATTTACCGGGACATCATCTAAAGGCGGGGATACACTAGAGCAACGTAATTATAACTTAATTATAGTGTGTGATCATTATAACGTCTTTAGAGCAGAAGTTGCCAAAAAATATAGTAGAACGATAACGTACATATAGAGCAGCGCTAAAACATGCTCTCCAAACCACTCAACGTACGAACACTGCGATTGATCAGCTCTTCAACATTGGTCATGGAGACCATTCTGATCTAAATTTCCCGTCCTCAGAAATCGCACGATAGTGGAAACAATTGCCCAAACGGTATAATTTTCTGTTATAATCAAACACGTTTGATTTCACGAAAAGTTATAGCGCTGGTGCAACACCTGGACCTCTATACGTCATATGCACTGATAAGATCTATATGCTTCCAATATCTACTGATCATTTTCTTATGCATTCACTATATTAGTACTGATGCTACGCTATAATTTCTCTTTAATCTCCGCCTTACACTGAAAATTTCTTATTGCAGATTTAAATTCGTAGATTTATGCTTAGCTCTTCACTGTCCCTCAGTGCTTGGTTTTACAGAACCCCTGTAGGTCTCTTCTTTAATAGATTTTGAGCTTACCACCACTAGCCCGTGGGATTCAAGCCTTTGAGCTTGTGTCCACCTGGCGACTGCGCTATCATTCAGGCCTTTTTCTGTGCTCTAAAGGTTAAATCTATTTTAAATGGGCTTTTTTCGCGAATTCCAAAATACTTGAGCAATGAAAGTAAAACTGGGCATGTATGCCAACTCCTATAGATCACATTTGCATAAATTAGAAGTCAGTGACGTCATTGGTTCTTTTGCTGTTTTCTTTTATAAAATACAGTAGGTGGTGTGATAATTTGTGCAAAATATCACGAAATTATGATTTTTGCTAATTTTTTACTAAAAAATGCTAACTTAGCGGTTCTATTGGGCTGAACCTATAAAACTAGTTGTATTGCAGCTTCAGAATCTGTAATATACATAGAGTAGCTAAATATCCATATTTATTATAGCCAAAAACGCTCTAAATCAGATCTGAAAATTATCGTTCGCTTTTTGAGCCAACAGCCGTTAACAAAAGTGCCATATCTCGATAACCGCTAAATCTTTTGATCTCAAATTTCGCCATCGTTTGTAACATAGGCATAAAGTAAAAAGTCACAAAATAACAATTGCTTACTATATATACAAAACAGATATCGGAGAAAAACCATAGGGTTAAGTGTCTGATACGCCATAATTCTTAAAACGTAATGGTTTTGTACCCTTTCCAGTTAGCTTGTGTCAATTCCTTGCTGAAGGGGAGGTAATAGGATTTTTTACCTACAATCTTAGACAACATATCTTCGTAAAACTGTTTTGGTAAAGATTTTTGTCTAAGAATGTGCGAATTTTCTGTATCTGTACTGTGATGATATCCATTGATTTGCTACTCTTTGCTTGTTTCTATGACCATTTAAAGGCTCGCGCAGTGTTACAAGATGACTGAACTTGCTTGCTGATGTATTTTGATGTTTCGGATGTGTTGAATGGGGCTAGGGGGTGGTTGGGGGGTAGTGCTGCCTGAAAGAAGTAAAAGTTCCAGTTTGAGTGTTTCATGGGACTTCCATCTTCTAATCGTGTTTGTATAAGGTGGTTTGTGATCATAGCTGCTTGTTGATGATGGCTGTTCTTTGATTTATTGATTTTATCCTTTAGATCAGACAGTTATTATAAATCGTTACCAAAGTGCTTGGCCACGAACTTGGCCAGAGACTTTTTTTTATGGAAAGAAAATCTAGAGTGAGCATCTTGATCATAATCTCTGAATCGACTTGAGACAAACTAACAATAGAAATGTATTTGGTTCACTTTCCACCTCTCTCTGGGTTCATTATCACCGCATAATATGTTTCAATTGTTTAAGGCGTGGCCTTATTACCGTCCTGAAGTGTTAGAATGATACAGGTACATTGTATTCCCCTAAAACAGTAGTTTTTGCCTTTGGTTTCAATCATTAATTTGATTTCATAGGGCACCTGTCCTACTCAAATTTCTGAAATTTTCAGACAATCTTAGACAAAATATCATCGCCAAACTGTTTTGACAAAGATTTTGGTCTAAGATTGTAGGTATGCGAAGATTTGCTATGTTCAAACACGCGCTGGAAAGGTAGCTCACTTCATTTTTGGTCGTAATACACAGAGAAGTAAACTTCCGATAGAATTTTATAACGTTTTAATGTATTTATCATGATAGCAATGCTTGGAACTGTAGAAGAAAAGCCTGCTCGCTCCTGTAAAGAGATTCGACGGTTATACAAAAATGCACCGTCTGACTTTTACTGGATTAAACACACTCCTTTGTCCTCCGTGCAAATGTTTTGTGATATGACCGGTGATGGAGGTAGGTGTTCGTTTTTATTACTCGTCTTGGTGATTCGCCGTGATGTTGACTGCGACTATCCCAGCAGTAAATCTGTGCACGAAAACGTTTTAGATCTTTTGATGTAGCCACCAAAAGCGACGCAAAGTTATATGAAGCTACAGATGAAAATACAAATCCACAAAGAGTAAAATTACCACGAAACAAAGCTTTTAATATTTTTCTGTCATCTTTAGGTGGTGCAAGTAACTAAGCTTCCAGTGAACACGTTTTGACTGACAATGTTGTAAAAATAATGTATCTCAAGGTTAGGCTCTACATTGGACGAATTCGTAAAAATAAGACACAAAGAAACTGTTGGAAGAGCTATAGTACACGATTATATAGTATAGTTTCTGTGCTGCAATCTCGCACTAATGCGCCGGCGCTTGCATAATTTTTTGCATAGTATCACGTTCAATCCCCTTATATTTTAGCACTTTTTATTTGGTAACCCTGTATATGGTAACTCTATGTGGTAACCCTGTAAAAGATAGGCTTTTGGACATAAAATGAAAGGTGGGGGCAGGTAGGCCGCCCCCTGGAAAATCCAGAATCTTTCATCAATAACCTTGACACATGTTACAGTGTTAAATAATTTCCTTATGCATCATTTGGGCTGAATAATGACATCAATCATGCATAGTCAATTTTGTTAATAGCGCAGTGTTCATTAAATATGCGTAAGTAGGTTTTTAAACCGAATTTTTCAAAATTCGGATTTGGCTGGCATACTCCAAAGAATTGCACAGAAAGCGTTACTAAGCATCAACCCTAGTCTCCCATGCATATTCTGCATTAGCACATTGATATTTTGCCATAGACCATCGTTATCTGTGAATGTCATTGTTTTTTTTTTACATTGGTACCTCACAATTTTTTTGTCTTTCTGAAGTGCTTTGCAAATTTTAGGAAAAGTTTCAGCGTCCTACCATAGTTCCTCCTTGAGATATTAAACCAAGTTCGTATTTGAAAAACAGGACTGGTGTAAAGCGCCACGATGCCTTTATATGCATATAAATGCCGTTGCTTTTGTATGGGCGGTGACTATATACGATCTTTTAGGGTTAAAAGAGTAAGTGTATTGTACTTGATCATTCTAACTGAGTTTTATAAGAAATAAACGGTTCACGAACTGCTCCTCTGTTGCATACTGCAGGTACAGGGTAGGCGATGAACCATTGCAATTTTTCAAGCCTCTTGCTGGTTCGGAAACTTTTGCTTTATAGTTTTGTTCTGTCCTTCGTTCACAAGGCTCATTCATTACGGCGTGCGTAAAGACCAGCGTCCATCTTAATAAGATGCCTGGTATGGTTTGATTAGTAAGGTTAAAAGCACCTATTTCTGAAGTTGTGATGCCACTTATCTCATCCATGGGGTTGTCTTGTTTATAGCTTTTCTGAGTGCTGTTCTGTGCAATGGACTCTTTGGAGGGTGAGCGGTGTATGAGGACTTGGTTGGTGTTTTGCAGGAGCCATGCGATGCTTACTCACGGATCGGGACCAGATCGCAGCCGTCAGTTGGGTTTCATAATTCGTGATAGAGCAGGGCGCCTGTCAGTTTTCTGTGTATGTGTTGATCTACCTGTATCTACGGGGCGGTTTTTTTTTGTTTCGGACTGGTCTCTATTAGATACACCATCATCATTGTTCTTGTTCTCAGTTGTTCTGTTCTTGGAACTGTTCCCGCTTTACTAAACAAAGGAAAATTATACACTTGCATTTATAAATATAGCCTATGTTTTTTTTAATTTTGAGCCCTAAAGTCTGATGCCTCATGGTGGATTGATTTTAGTTGGGAAGGGCTTTTATGTTTACGATTCATGCCATCTTTGTCGTCAGTCTCTGCCATTTGCATAGTGTAACTGTTAAGTTTCTGTGCTAGAAAGGCCCTTCCACTAGATTTTCAATTTTAACGATTTCTTCAAATCTTAGGTGCCAATGTGCTATTCCTCTCAACTTTTCAACTAAGTTAGTATTTCATTGACAAAAAATTCTAGCTTAACACCTTATTACTAGTGCGGTATTTGAATTTCTGGTAGGACAAGGGCGGGGGTGGGGTGGTGGAGTATGCTAGAATGCCCCCTCATGAATCAAGAATGACATTAGGTAGACTTTAGATATTTGGTACAGTGTTAGCATATTATCTTGGGATTTCAAAATGAACAACAGAAATTGCCCGGCATGAATCAACTTTAGCTGACGTCATCATTTGTTGACCCATGCGAAAAATGGCGAAATTTCACTGGTTTTCCAGATTTTTCGAAAACTCTTCAGTATTTTCAATACATTATACAATATGTGGTCGTACGTTCTTGGTTTTCCACTTTATTACAAATTGATCAGCCTGAGTTAACAAGTTTAATTTAGCCAAGAATTGTTTCGAGATTTTTCATTCAGTTCAAAATATGGAACTTCTATGAGCATGAAGATGCGTTTTTTGAACACGTTTGGTTTCATCTTCTTTATTGTTCACAAACTAATTGATAACACTGGACACAAATCTAGCAGGATAGTCAGCCTTTAAAAAATTTTTACTATTGAGGTCCTTACGTCCTTTTCAAAATTCTTGAAAGTGCGCTTCGCTCTGTTTAAGTCCCCGGAAATAGCATTACGTTTGTATCGTTTGGGCACTCTTGATGGCCAATGCACCTGCAGTTTATGAGCACTTGTAGAAGGTATAACTTGTGATGTTTGAGTTCTTGATGTTGCACCAGAAGATAGCTTATATGACCTCGGGATGCAAAAAGTGACCGTCTAAGTAAATACTACGAGTCAATTAACTTATACGATCAATTTTTGCATTTGATGCTGCCAATCATCTTAATTCTCGAACAAAGTTTTTAGATATGACATTTAATGCAAGTCTACAAAAGTGGGGACAATAGAATAGGGTTAATGGTGCGTTTTTCTTAATTAAATTATCTTTCAGGTGGCTGGACAAAAGTTGCACAAATCGACTCCAGGCGCTCTTTGCCTCCTGCACCAATTAATCGGTACTGTTTGCAACATGACATATCTTCCTTAAATCTTGCTGAGAGTAAATGCTACGCATTGTCTTCCATTGGTCTGGCTACGCTGAAGAAATTTATCGATTTCGATCAAATTCGCTTATACTGTGCAAAACCTGGTATAAATCGAACGGTGCATATATCCACAGTGAGAGATAAACTTGGATATGATGTTGTTGAATACATGACCAATGAAACCGTTCGAGCAAGACCTGCCTCGTGTAAGTCATTCTACCGTCTTGAAGATGATTCTGCATATGTTTCGAAGTCTTGCCAGGAATGGTGGGGTGGGAAGTGGGGGTCGGTGGGAGAATCGTATGGGGAACGATTGTACAGAATTACATTTTATGTTTTAAACAAGTATCACGTGATACCAGGTTGGTTTGAAAACCGATTTTGAGTGTGATGATATGCGTGGAAGCGATAAGAATGGGCTATGGATGTATTTTGTTCGCTAGAAACAACAAGGAGATGAAAGCGGTGATTTTCATCGGCGGAACATATGAACTATTGCAGTTATGCATGACAACATTCTCTTAAAATGACAGCGCAGAAGTCATATGATATTGAGAAATTTGACAATCGATGCAACGATTTAAATGTGATACTGAACGACGATTTTTGTATGACTGTCGCGCCAGCTTCTTTCCTGCTATTTTCTTCTTGCCACAATGAAAACTTGTGATGTTATATTTAGTGCTCAATAGAAACATTTCAATAGACGTGGTTAAGTCGTGTGGATGGAAACATGCTTTACTGCTTATTATGTTTAGATGATTCTGATAATGTGTTTAAGACAAAAGTTACACAAAATCTGAAATTTCTATTGTTCCCCTTTTCCAAATAACGTTAGAGAGCTGCCTGTAAATCAATTTAAGCATTCTTTTTCTGTCGAAAATTTAAGCAATTGTTTCTACACTGCTTTATTATGTTATGCAACGGTTACATGGACATCCAAGTTTGTAAAACAGAACAGCAAAACATATAAGCGCTAACGTCTTCAAATCTATGTATGACGTCATCAATGGTATGACCATGGGTTGCAATTTGTCATGAACAAAATTTCAAACTGTGGAGAAGTTCAAAATTTATCGAAAGTTCTTGCGCAATTAGAATAGTCATTCTCCGGAGTTTGTTACTCCTATGTTAGATCCTCAGACATCTAGTTGTGTTGCTCACGATGCTAATCGTG